>JAJGOT010001015.1:0-104112 GCA_022457155.1 Cladopsammia gracilis
CAAAATCGTCGTACTGACCTCAAATCATCGCCAAAAACCGAAAACAGTGCATTTCTATGAAAATGCACAAAACGTACGTTTGGGGCCGTCGGAGCAAGTTTTGGCAAAATCTCACTTTTGACACCAGATCTCAAAATCGTCGTACTGACCTCAAATCATCGCCAAAAAGCGAAAACAGTGCATTTCTATGAAAAATGCACAAAACGTACTTTCGGGCCGTGCGGAGCAAGTTTTGGCAAAATCTCACTTTTGACACCAGATCTCAAAATCGTCGTACTGACCTCAAATCATCGCCAAAAAGCGAAAACAGTGCATTTCTATGAAAAATGCACAAAACGTACGTTTCGGGCCGTGCGGAGCAAGTTTTGGCAAAATCTCACTTTTGATCTCACCAGATCTCAAAATCGTCGTACTGACCTCAAATCATCGCCAAAAACCGAAAACAGTGCATTTCTATGAAAAATGCACAAAACGTACGTTTCGGGCCGTGCGGAGCAAGTTTTGGCAAAATCTCACTTTTTAACACACAGGATCTCAAAATCGGTACTGGCTCAAATCATCGCCAAAAAGCGAACACAGTGCATTTCTATGAAAAGTGCACAAAACGCACGTTTGGGGCCGTGCGGAGCAAGTTTTGGCAAAATCTCACTTTTGCACACCAGATCTCAAAATCGTCGTACTGACCTCAAATCATGCCAAAAAGCGAAAACAGTGCATTTATGAAAAATGCACAAAACGTACGTTTCGGGCCGCGCGGAGCAAGTTTTGGGAAAATCTCACTTTTTAGCTCACCAGATCTCAAAGTCATCCTGCTGGACTCAAATCATCGCCAAAAAGCGAAAACAGTGCATTGCTATGAAAAGTGCACAAAACGCACGTTTTGGCAAAATCTCACTTTTGAACACACCGGATCTCAAAATCGTGGTATTGGCCTCAAATCATCGCCAAAAAGCGAAAACTGCATTTCTATGAAACGTGCACAAAACGCACGTTTGGGGCCGTGAGGAGCAAGTTTTGGCAAAATCTCACTTAGAGCACACCAGATCTCAAAATCGTCGTACTGGCCTCAAATCATCGACGTCAAACGGGGAATGTCTTCCTCTTCTATGCCGCCCTTCCTGACGAGCATTTGTATATCACGTTGAAGGTTGTAGCCGTAAAAGAAGCAGCCTGTTATCCTGCACATCCTCTCCTTATGATGGCTTCTTTTCTTCTGCTCGCTGTCGCTCTTTAGTGGACTTGCTGCTTTCTTTTTCGTTTTCTTTACGGGCGCTTCGTCATTGCTCTTCAGGGGACTTGCTGTTTTCTTTTTCGTTTTCTTTACGGGCGCTAAGAAATCGCTCTCGCTGTCTGTTGTAAGGGCACTTGCTGATTTCTTTTTTGCCTTCTTTACAGGTTCGTAGTCGCTCTCACTGTCTGTTGGTATCGCTTTTCTTTTGCTGGACTTCTTCTCTTCCTCGTCTTTCTCAATGTCCTTATCTGCATCGCCACCTGTTTGATCTTCGTTTAAGTGAAACGTTTCTGGCGAACAGTCTAGCGTTAACTTGTGCATTCCATATAATGTCCCAGTGTCAAGTGCTCTTGAGGCTTGGTCATCAATCTCTCATTGCTGAGAGAACATCGACATGCACTCCAAGGCCCGTTTCTGCTCGCTGTCGCTCTTCAGGGGGCTTGCTGCTTTCTTTTTCGTTTTCTTTACGGCGCTTCGTCATCGCTCTTCAGGGAACTTGCTGTTTTCTTTTTCGTTTTCTTTACGGGCGCTTGGAAATCGCTCTCGCTGTCTGTTGTAAGGGCACTTGCTGTTTTCTCCTTTGCCTTCTTTACAGGTGCGTAGTAGCTCTCACTGTCTGTTGGCGTGGCTTTTCTTTTCCTGGACTTCTTCTCTTCCTCGTCTCTCTCAATGTCCTTATCTGCATCGCCAACTGTTTGATCTTCGTTTAAGTGAAACGTTTCTGGCGCACAGTCTAGCGTTAACTTGTACATTCCATATAATGTCTCAGTGTCAAGGGCTCGTGAGGCTTGGTCATCAATCTCTCATTGCTGAGAGATCATCGACATGCATCCCAAGGCCCGTTTGGCGCACCTTTGTAGCACCTTCGAGGCTAGGTCATCAATCTCTCGTTTGCTGAGAGATCCAGGACATGCACCCCAAGGCCCGTTTGGCGCCCCTTTGTAGCATTTCAAGGCCCAAAGCATCCACTGCTTGGTAAAGAACTGCACAGTGGCGATAATCGGAGCGAAACGTGTTCCAGTTAATGTCTTTGTCCTTGTTGTACGGTACTCTTTGTCTTTTCACCTTCAAGACATCCTTCGCTGCTTGGTCACCATTATAAGCATGATAATATATTTTATTATATTATATTAAATTATATTATATTATATTATATTAGCTTCTGTTGAGGTGTTTTCGCATGTGTTCGAGGATTTGAACTAGAAGCATAAGATTGAGCCGATATTAAAACCGAGTATATTCGCAGATAGTATAAAAGTCATGCTATATATCCTGCAAATTTGAATTTGTTTGATGTAATCCCCTCAGAGATATTAACGATCAAATTGTAGCCTCGTTTCCATGTTTGAAAAACTTGTAAACAAGGCTAGAAACAAACCGTTGAGCCGATAATAACGCCGAGTGTATTGGCAAATAGTATTAAAGACGTTGTATATATCCTGCGAATTTGAGGAAGTGTGATAAAATCCCGTCAGAGATATTAACGTTCAAAGTATAGCCTCGTTTGCATGTTTGACGCACTTTTGGATCCGCCATGTTGGACAAAATTCAACTGTTAATAACTCGCATGTTTTAGAAGCTGTTTCCTTGACTTTAGCAACACGGTTAGATCACTTTGGGATCTAACTCGATTGATATAAACACTACCATAAACACAAGATCTGACGATGTTATTAACGGTTGAAATTTGCAGCTAATTAATTATTCAGTTATTAATTACTCCTAAGCACAATGATGAATTCACGCAAAACTTACACCAAAGTGTTCCTTTCCTGGTGTATCAACTACATCTATCATAAAAGTATAGATAAACCCTCGTCCTTTGTCTCTAAAAGCCATAAAGTGATTTCTTGAGGCAAGGATTAAATATCTAAAGATAAACTGCTGACTATGCAAAAGCAAACACTTTCGGTTGGGAAAACAGTTTCCTAGAGTAGCACTAGACCTTATGTCATAGTTCTGATAGTTGGTTTGGTCGTGCATAGTCTTGAAAAGGTCTAAATAGAGTACAAATGCGGAGCACAAAAGAGCGTGTACTCACCGCTCCATGGCTTGTCCCTGCTGTGATGACCAGCTTCATGTACGGACACTGATATGTCTTAAAACATACCCCATCATAACTCCTAAAGTATTACCGCTTTAGACTTCAAATTTAGCAGATAGTACAAAATCATAAGGTTAGTAGATTGACAGTGTCGATGTCTCATTGTGACGTCATTATGACATCAATGAAAATGGCTAGGAAAAAACATATTTTTTGAAACCTAAATGCTGAATGGAGAAAGATATGGACTTGTGCTTTGATGTGTACATTTACAGATTATTAGGATGTTCTGTACCAAGTTTCAGATGATTTGGATAAATTGTCCATTTTTTATAATTGTTTTCTTTGAGAAAAATTCTAAAATGGCGGTCCTGATTCTTGGATGGCATCATATTTTGAAACCTAAATTCTAAATGGAGACAGATATTGTGCGATTTCTATGAAAAGTGCACAAAACGCACGTTTGGGGCCGTGCGGAGCACGTTTTGGCAAAATCTCACTTTTGAGCACACACCAAATCTCAAAATCGTCGTACTGGCCTCAAATCATCGCCAAATCAGGAAAGCAGTGCGATTTCTATGAAAAGTGTACGAAACGCAGGTTTGGGGCCGTGCGGAGCAAGTTTTAGCAAAATCTCACTTTTGAGCACACCAGATCTCGAAATCGGCGTCCTGGCCTCAAATCGTCGCCAAATCGGCAAAACAGTGCGATTTCTAAGTCTGGCAAGTCTGTCCTTTATGTAACCTTGAAAATCAATCTCTAAGACACATGTTAATTACTTGCAGTGTATCCTCGTTGTTTTGGACTTTTTTTCTAATTTAATGAAAAACTGACCTTATCTGAAAATACTATTTTATACGGTTGGCACAAAGAGTCAAACAATTGGAAAGTTCTTAACTACTGTTTGATTGTCGCCAAATATCATGTTTTTGCAACAAGCGTAGGCGGCGGCATCCTAGACTTCGACAGTTTTCTTTTGCGCCTTGATAACAAAATTGATATTTTACGCACCATAGCTTTTAAATCTAACCGATCAGAGCAATTAAAAAAACATGGGCTAAATGAATGCTAGTGCAACTCCCTTAAGTTATTGTCGTCAGTGACTTTTTACGTTTTTGAGTGATTTTCTGCATATAACCGATCCATAGGATTTCGTGACTCCATATTTGGGGTTACCATGGTAAGTGTTGCTGTTCTAAACAACTGAAGGCTCGAGTTTTCTAGAAACGTCATTATGACGTGTTTTTGCTTCGTTGAGCTATAATAGCGGCTCAAATATGGTTTGTATGCGATTTTTGGTAAGTTCACAGCCATTTTTTATCTTTAGTAGCTGCCTGATGAGCATCATTAAGCGTGAAAGTAGCTAAGAGTCCACTTTCTCAAAGAAGCGAGTAAGGTGATGTACTTCGTTTGCGAATTTGGCTTGTTGTTCGTAGAACTGAAAAAATGGCCGCTCCGAAACGAAGTAGCCTTGGGACTCCACTACTGATGAATTTCATGACCTACCACGGCATATTTTGGGATTTGCGACCACTGAAGAAAACAACAAGCGCCAAATTTCGGTGGTAGGTCGAGTGGCTATGGACTTAGTATAAATATGAAATATGTGGGGAAAGGAACGAACCCTGTCAAAAATTATCGCTATTTCCTAGCATGCAGTGCGGTCGTGATGTTGAAAATCGAGGCAAGGCAAGGATGCACTAGAACGAGAGGATGTAGCTTGGCCCGGACAACGAATAAGAGCAAAAATCATTTCTAAGGTAGGACTAGGCCTGACTTTTGCTGTGAATGTTAACTTTTGGGTTTGCAACGATGATTTAGGAAAAACTGGAGGCAAAAAGGTAATTTTTGTTCTTCTTCTATGACGTTAAAATCGGTCATTTTTGTTCTTCTCCTAATTCAAACGCTGATATTCTGCGAAAATCGCTGACTTTTTTATTTTTATTGGATGTCTCAATTTGAGTGACATTCTAGTCAATGCACGCAACTGAAAATGTTCGCGCGATTGAGAAAGCTGCAATTTTTTAAGCAGATGAGTCTTATTGGTCTTCTAAGACCAATTTTGGCCGGGACTGACGTCAATGAGTTAATATATATTCGTTTAAGCTATATTGTACTTTTTTCAATTAATATGTTATTTTTCTTCTCTTTTTGCATGTGTATCGTAACTATTTTACTCTTGCTTTCTTTTTTTCATTGTATTGCAACACATTGTATTTACTATTTGTAATACAAAAATCAGTATGCATTTACGAAGAGTATTCACGAAGTGCGACGGCTAAAACCGAAAATGCCCGAAATATTGACGAAGAGGCTACGTAATTTTCCCCTAAGAGCCAACAAATGTCTCAGAAGTGATGACAAACAAACAATTTATTACTCCATCTTACAAACATTAGCTTAATAAATGCACCGAAGTAAAGCGACTCAAAATAGACTGAGCCTTATAACGCTCGCATTTTCATTTCAGAAAAATATCACGATTGACACTGCCTCTCCTGCAAACAAAGGCAACTTTGATTTCAAGCTAAACTGGGTAGATTCTGCATATACCGGTCACATATTACGTAAAACAAAAGGAACAAAGAACGACAATAATACAAATGCGAAACAAGACCACAAATACAATACCTCACAAACAATAGAAGACTATGAGTGGTTTATGGGTACCGGTACATGCAGAAAGACCCCTAAACTGTAATCCACTTCAATCCTTGCAATCCTGGGCTTTGTCTCCAAACTACTACTTTTATTTTGTGCTATAGGATCTTTTTATCCAACTAAGTTGTATATTTTGTGCCATTTGGCGATATAACGCGGAAATAAGCTTAGCGACATTTTGCCATTTCGGTGGGACAGTCTTATCAGTATGCATTTACGAAGAGTATTCACGAAGTGCGACGGCTAAAACCGAAAATGCTCGAAATATTTAAGAAGACGCTCCGTAATTTTTCTCCTTGGAGCCAACAAATGACTCATAAGTTATGAAAAACAAACAATTTATTTTTTCCAACTTATAAGTATTAGCTAAGGAACTGCAACGAAGTAAAGCAGCTCAAATAGACAGAGCCGTTATAACGCACGCATTTTGATTTCAGATAAATGTCACGATTGACAATGCTGCTCCTGCAAACAAAGGCAACTTTTATATCAAGCCAAATCTTAATCCACTTCAATCCTTGCAATCCTGCGCTTTGTCTCCAAAGTACTACTTTTATTTTGTACTATAGGATATGTTTATCCAACCAAGTTGTATATTTTGTGCCATTTGGCGCTATAACGTGGAAATAATTTAAACGACATTTTGCCATTGCGGCGGGACAGTGTCATTACTATGCATTTAGGAGAGTATTCACGAAGTGCCACGGCTAAAACCGAAAATGCCCGAATATTGACGAAGAGACTCCGCAATTTTTGTCCTGGGAGCCATTTAATGTCTCATAAGTTATGATAAACAAACAATTCACTTAAAAATGTTTGGTGTGTAGCCAGGCATGTTAAAAATAAAAAGATATTAAAAAGTTGACACTGGCTAAAAATGTTGTTTTGGACGTTTCGGCAACTACTGTTGCCTTTTTCAGCAAAAGATAAAAATGCAAATGTCTAACGGCGTCCTGATGGTATAAGATACATGCAAATATTAAATCGCACCTCGAAAGAATATTTTGAGATGAAACAAAAGTCTCTAGAGCATTCTTAATTATTTCTACAAATTCTTAATGTTATTATAAACATTTGGAAGCGCTATGTGTTCGTTTATAGAACACAAACAATTCACTTTTCCATCTTTCAAACATTAGCTAACCAAATGCAACGAAGTAAAGCAGCTTAAAATAGACTGAGCCGTTATAGCGCACGCATTTTGATTTCAGATAAATGTAGAGAGTGACACTGCCTCTCCAGCAAAGCAAGACAACTTTCTATCAACCTAAATCTTAATCCACTTCAATCCTTGGAATCTTGCGTTTGTCTCCAACCTACTACTTTTATTTTGTGCTATAGGATCTTTTTATCCAACTAAGTTGTATATTTTGTGCCATTTCGTGAGATAACGTGGAAATAAGCTAAGCGACATTTTGTCATTTCGGCGAAACAGTGTCATTAGTATGCATTTACGACGAGTATTCACGAAGTGCGACGTCTAAAACCGAAAATGCCCGAAATATTGACGAAGAGGCTCCCTAGTTTTCCCCTAGGAGCCAACAAATGTCTCAGAAGTGTTGACAAACAAACAATTTATTACTCCATCTTACAAACATTAGCTTAACAAATACAACAAAGTAAAGCGGCTCAAAATAGACTGACCCTTATAACGCATGCATTTTGATTTCAGAAAAATGTCACGATTGACACTGCCTCTCCAGCAAACAAAGGCAACTTTGATTTCAAGCTAAACTGGGTAGATTCTGCATGTACCGGTCACATATTACGTAAAACAAAAGGAACAAAGAACGACAATAATACAAATGCAAAACAAAACCAAAACTACAATACCTCACAAACAATAGAAGAAAATGAGTGGTTAATAGGTACCGGTACATGCAGAAAGACCCCTAAACTGTAATCCACTTCAATCCTTGCAATCCTGCGCTTTATCTCTAAAAGACTACTTTTGTTTTGTACTATAGGATCTTTTTATCCAATTAAGTTGTATATTTTGTGCCATTTGGTGATATAACGTGGAAATACGTTAAGCCACATTTTGCCATTTCGGCGGGACAGTGTCATTACTATGCATGTACGAAGAGTATTCACGAATTGCCACTGCTAAAACAGAAAATTCCCGAAAAATTGACGAAGAGCCTCCGTAAATTTGCTCGTAGGAGCCAACAAATGTCTCAACTTATGACAAACAAACAATTTATTTTTTCCATCTTACAAGTATTAGCTAAGCAAATGCAACGAAGTAAAGCAGCTCAAATAGACAGAGCCTTTATAACAAACGCATTTTGATTTCAGATAAATGTAACGATTGATACTGCCTCTCCAGCAAACTAATTCAACTTTTATATCAAGCTAAATCTTAATCCACTTCAATACTTGCAATCCTGCGCTTTGTCTCCAAAGTATTACTATTATTTTGTACTATAGGATATGTTTATCCAACCAAGTTGTATATTTTGTGCGCTTTGGCGATATAACATGGAAATAAGCTAAGCGACATTTTGTCATTTCGGCGGAACAGTGTCAATAGTATGCATTTACGTGGAGTATTCAAGAAGTATGACGGCTAAAGCCGAAAATGCCCGAAATATTGACGAAGAGGCTCCGTAATTTTTCTCCTAGGAGCCAACAAATGTCTCATAAGTTAGGACAAACAAACAATTGATTTTTCCATCTTACAAGCAATAACTACGCAAATGCAACGAAGTAAAGCAGCTAAAAATAGTTTGAGACGTTATTACGCACGCATTTTGGTTTCAGATAAATGTCACGATTGACACTGCCTCTCCTGCAAACAAAGGCAACTTTGATTTCCAGCTTAACTGTAATCCACTTAAATCATTGCAATCCTGCGCTTTATCTTCAAACTACTACTTTTGGTTTGTATTATAGGATCCTTTTATCCAACCAAGTTTTATATTTTGTGTCATTTGGCGATATAAAGTGGAAATAAGCGAAACCACAATTTGCCATTTCGGCGAGACATTATCATCAATATGCTTTTACGAGGAGTATTCACGAATTGCACCGGCTAAAACCGAAAATGCCCGAAATATTGACGAAGAAGCGCCGAAATTTTTCTCCTCGGAGCCAACAAATGTCTCATAAGTTATGACAAACGAACAATTAATTTTTGCATCTTAGAAACATTAACTAAGGAAATGCAACGAAGTAAAGCAGCTAAAAATAGACGGTGCTGTTATAACGCACGCATTTTGATTTCAGACAAATGTCATGATTGACACTGCCTCTCCAGCAAACAAAGGCAGCTTTGATATCAAGCTAAACTGTAATCCACTTCAATCCTTGCCATCCTGTGCTTTATCTCCAAACTACTACTACTTTTGGTTTGTACTATAGGATCTTTTTATCCAATTAAGTTGTATATTTTGTGCCATTTGGCGATATAACTTGGAAATAAGTCAGTAGTATGCATTTACGAAGAGTATTCACGAAGTGCGACGTTTAAAACCGAAAATGCCCGAAATATTGACGAAGAGGCTTCGTAATTTTCCCCTAGGAGCCAACAAATGTCTCAGAAGTGATAACAAACAAACAATTTATTACTCCATCTTACAAACATTAGCTTAACAAATGCAACGAAATAAAGCGGCTCAAAACAGACTGAGCCTTATAACGCACGCATTTTGATTTCAGAAAAATGTCACCATTGACACTGCCTCTCCTGCAAACAAAGGCAACTATGATTTCAAGCTAAACTGGGTAGATTCTGCATGTACCGGTCACATATTACGTAAAACAAAAGGAACAAAGAACGACAATAATACAAATGCAAAACAAGACCAAAAATACAATACCTCACAAACAATAGGAGACAATGAGTGGTTAATGGGTACCGGTACATGCAGAAAGACCCGTCAACTGTAATCCACTTCAATCCTTGCAATCCTGCGCTTTATCTCTAAACTACTACTTTTGTTTTGTACTATAGGATCTTTTTATCAAACCAGGTTGTATATTTTGTGCCATTTGGCGATATAACGTGGAAATAAGTTAAGCGACATTTTTCCATTTCGGCGGGACAGTGTCATTACTATGCATTTACAAAGCGTATTCATGAATTGCGACGGCTAAAACCGAAAAGGCCCGAAATATTGACGAAGAGACTCCGTAATTTTTCTCCTAGCAGCAAACAAATGTCTCAGAAGTTATGACAAACAAACAGTTTATTTTTCCATCTTACAAACATTAGCTAACCAAATGCAACTGAGTAAAGCGGCTCAAAATAGACTGAGCCGTTATAACGCACACATTTTGATTTCAGATAAATGTCACGATTGACAATGCCTCTCCTGCAAACAGAGCCAACTTTGATATCAAGCTAAATCTTAATCCACTTCAATCCTTGCAATCCTGCGCTTTATCTCTAAACTACTACTTTTGTTTTGTACTATAGGATTTTTTTATCCAATCAAGTTGTATATTTTGTGCCATTTGGCGATATAAAGTGGAAATAAGCTGAGCGACATTTTGCCATTTCGGTGGGACAGTGTCATTACTATGCATTTACGAAAAGTATTCACGAGGTGCGAGCTTAAAACCGAAAAATTCCGAAAAAACGCCGAAGAGGCTCCGTAATTTTTCTCCTTGGAGCCAACAAATGTCTCATAAGTTATGACAAACAAACAATTTATTTTTGTATCTTTCAAACATTGACTAAGCAAATGCAACGAAGTAAAGCAGCTAAAAATAGACTGAGCCGTTATAACGCACACATTTTGATTACAGATAAATGGCACGATTGACACTGCCTCTCCTGCAAACAAAGGCAACTTTGATATCAATCTAAACTGTAATCCACTTCAATCCTTACAATCCTGCGCTTTATCTCTAAAAGACTACTTTTGTTTTGTACTATAGGATCTTTTTATCCAATTAAGTTGTATATTTTGTGCCATTTGGCGATATAACGTGGAAATAAGTTAAGCGACATTTTGCCATTTCGGCGGGACAGTGTCATTACTATGCATGTACGAAGAGTATTCACGAATTTCCACGGCTAAAACAGAAAATTCCCGAAAAATTGACGAAGAGCCTCCGTAAATTTGCTCCTAGGAGCCAACAAATGTCTCAACTTATGACAAACAAACAATTTATTTTTTCAATCTTAGAAGTATTAGCTAAGCAAATGCAACGAAGTAAAGCAGCTCAAATAGACAGAGCCGTTATAACAAACGCATTTTGATTTCAGATAAATGTCACGATTGACACTGCCTCTCCTGCAAACAAAGGCAACTTTGATTTCAAGCTAAACTGGGTAGATTCTGCATGTACCGGTCACATATTACGTAAAACAAAAGGAACCAAGAACGACAATAATACAAATGCAAAAGAAGGCCAAAATTACAATACCTCACAAACAATAGAAGACAATTAGTGGTTAATGGGTACCGGTACATGCTGAAAGACCCCTAAACTGTAATCCACTTCAATCCTTGCAATCCTGCGCTTTATCTCTAAACTACTACTTTTGTTTTGTACTATAGGATCTTTTTATCCAACCAAGTTGTATATTTTGTGCCATTTGGCGTTATAAAGTGGAAATAAGCTGAGCGACATTTTGCCATTTCGGCGGGACAGTGTGATTACTATGCATTTACGAAAAGTATTCACGAGGTGCGAGCTTTAAACCGAAAAGTTCCGAAAAATGGCCGAAGAGGCTCCGTAATTTTTCTCCTAGGAGCCAACAAATGTCTCATAAGTTATGACAAACAAACAATTTATTTTTGTATCTTTCAAACATTGACTAAGCAAATGCAATGAAGTAAAGCAGCTAAAAATAGACTGAGCCGTTATAACGCACGCATTTTGATTTCAGATAAATGTCACGATTGACACTGCCTCTCCAGCAAACAAAGGCAGCTTTGATATGAAGCTAAACTGTAATCCAGTTCAATCCTTGCAATCCTGCGCTTTATCTCCAAACTACTACTTTTGGTTTGTACTATAGGATCTTTTTATCCAACTAAGTTGTATATTTTGTGCCATATAACGTGGAAATAAGTTAAGCGACATTTTTCCATTTCGGCGGGACAGTGTCATTACTATGCATTTACAAAGCGTATTCATGAATTGCGACGGCTAAAACCGAAAAGGCGCGAAATATTGACGAAGAGACTCCGTAATTTTTCTCCTAGGAGCCAACAAATGTCTCAGAAGTTATCACAATCAAACAGTTAATTTTTCCATCTTACAAACATTAGCTAACCAAATGCAACTAAGTAAAGCGGCTCGAAATAGACTGAGCCGTTATAACGCACATTTTGATTTCAGATAAATGTCACGATTGACAATGCCTCTCCTGCAAACAAAGGCAACTTTGATATCAAGCTAAATCTTAATCCACTTCAATCCTTACAATCCTGCGCTTTATCTCTAAAAGACTACATTTGTTTTGTACTATAGGATCTTTTTATCCAATTAAGTTGTATATTTTGTGCCCTTTGGCGATATAACATGGAAATAAGTCAGTAGTATGCATTTACGAAGAGTATTCAAGAAGTACGACGGCTAAAACGGAAAATGCCCGAAATATTGACGAAGAGGCTCCGTAATTTTTCTCGTCGATGCCAAGAAAAATTTCATAAGTTATGACAAACGAACAATTAATTTTTGCATCTTACAAACATTACCTAAGGAAATGCAACGAAGTAAAGCAGCTAAGAATAGACGGTGCCGTTATAACGTCCGCATTTTGATTTCAGACAAATGTCATGATTGACTCTGCCTCTCCAGCAAACAAAGGCAGCTTTGATATCTTTGTATATTTTGTGCCATTTCGCGATATAACGTGGAAACAAGCTAAGCGACATTTTGTCATTTCGGCGAAACAGTGTCATTAGTATGCATTTACGACGAGTATTCACGAAGTGCGACGTTTAAAACCGAAAATGCCCGAAATATTGACGAAGAGGCTTCGTAATTTTTCCCCTAGGAGCCAACAAATGTCTCAAAAGTGATGACAAACAAACAATTTATTACTCCATCTTACAAACATTAGCTTAACAAATGCAACGAAGTAAAGCGGCTCAAAATAGACTGAGCCTTATAACGCACGCATTTTGATTTCAGAAAAATGTCACGATTGACACTGCCTTTCCTGCAAACAAAGGCAACTTTGATTCCAAGCTAAACAGGGTAGATTCTGCATGTACCGGTCACATATTACGTAAAACAAAAGGAACAAAGAACGACAATAATACAAATGCAAAAGAAGGCCAAAAATAAAATACCTCACAAACAATAGAAGACAATGAGTGGTTAATGGGTACCGGTACATGCAGAAAGACCCCTAAACTGTAATCCACTTCAATCCTTGCAATCCTGCGCTTTATCTCTAAACTACTACTTTTGTTTTGACCTATAGGATCTTTTTATCCAACCAAGTTGTATATTTTGTGCCATTTGGAGATATAAAGTGGAAATAAGCTGAGCGACATTTTGCCATTTCGGCGGGACAGTGTCATTACTATGCATTTACGAAAAGTATTCACGAGGTGCGAGCTTAAAACCGAAAAATTCCGAAAAAACGCCGAAGAGGCTCCGTAATTTTTCTCCTTGGAGCCAACAAATGTCTCATAAATTATGACAAACAAACAATTTATTTTTGTATCTTTCAAACATTGACTAAGCAAATGCAACGAAGTAAAGCAGCTAAAAATAGACTGAGCCGTTATAACGCACGCATTTTGATTTCAGATAAATGTCACGATTGACACTGCCTCTCCAGCAAACAAAGGCAGCTTTGATATGAAGCTAAACTGTAATCCAGTTCAATCCTTGCAATCCTGCGCTTTATCTCCAAACTACTACTTTTGGTTTGTACTATAGGATCTTTTTATCCAACTAAGTTGTATATTTTGTGCCATATAACGTGGAAATAAGTTAAGCGACATTTTTCCATTTCGGCGGGACAGTGTCATTACTATGCATTTACAAAGCGTATTCATGAAGTGCGACGGCTAAAACCAAAAAGGCCCAAAATATTGACGAAGAGACTCCGTAATTTTTCTCCTAGCAGCAAACAAATGTCTCAGAAGTTATGACAAACAAACAGTTAATTTTTCCATCTTACAAACATTAGCTAACCAAATGCAACTAAGTAAAGCGGCTCGAAATAGACTGAGCCGTTATAACGCACACATTTTGATTTCAGATAAATGTCACGATTGACAATGCCTCTCCTGCAAACAAAGGCAACTTTGATATCAAGCTAAACTGTAATCCAATTCAATCCTTACAATCCTGCGCTTTATCTCTAAAAGACTATTTTTGTTTTGTACTATAGGATCCTTTTATCCAATTAAGTTGTATATTTTGTGCCATTTGGCGACATAACGTGGAAATAAGTTAAGCGACATTTTGCCATTTCGGCGGGACAGTGTCATTACTATGCATATACGAAGAGTATTCACAAATTTTCACGGCTAAAAGAGAAAATTCCCGAAAAATTGACGAAGGAGCCAACAAATGTCTCAACTTATGACAAACAAACAATTTATTTTTTCCATCTTACAAGTATTAGCTAAGCAAATGCAAAGAAGTAAAGCAGCTAAAATAGACAGAGCCGTTATAACAAACGCATTTTGATTTCAGATAAATGTCACAATTGACACTGCCTCTCCAGCAAACTAATTCAACTTTTATATCAAGCTAAATCTTAATCCACTTCAATCCTTGAAATCCTGTGCTTTGTCTCCAAAGTACTACTTTTATTTTGTACTATAGGATATGTTTATCCAACCAAGTTGTATATTTTGTGCCCTTTGGCGATATAACGTGGAAATAATTTGAATATGCCAAGATTATCAGAAGAACAAAAACAATCTTGTGAAGAAGAAATATTTGTTGAAGAAATTACAGCCATTCTTAACAGTTTTGAGAGTAACAAATCCCTTGGTAATGATCGAATACCAATAGAAGTTTACAAAAGTTGCTGGGAATTAATTTGTGATCCAGTTATGGAAAGTGTGAGGGAGTGTTTCAACCACGGCGAAATGTCTAGCTCTCAAAGAAAAGCAATTATAACTCTTATAGAAAAGCAACATAAAGATCGAACTCTCATTGAAAATTGGAGGCCAATCTCTCTTATTAATGTAGATACAAAAATAATTTCAAAAGTGATTGCTTTAAGATTAAAGAAAGTTTTACCGAATATCATACATCATAATCAAACAGGTTATGTTGAAGATCGCTGTATTGGTGAGACTATTCGATCAATTTTCGACTGAACAAGACTGAACAGGAAACATTATGTCACTTTCTCTTTTACTGTCGACATTCACATATGTTGTGGAAAAATGTTGAACAGTATTATTTAACAATAACAAAGGAATTTTACGGGTTGCGTTTACGAGAGGTTATAATTGGAATAACGATGTCAAAATGTCCAGTGTTAAATTATCTGATATTAATTGGTAAATTGTATTTATGGGATTGCAGAAAGAAACAGGTACTTCCAAACATCGAAGGTTTCAAATTTAAAGTAAGAATTAAATACCAAGTTAAAAAATATATTTCCATTAAGAATAATAAACTAGAAACCTTTTATGAGAAATGGCCAAAAGACATTTACCCCCTTTAATTAAGTTCGTGTATATGCTTTTGTGTGTATGTTCGTGTGTCTTGTTGTTTTATCTTAGGGTGTACCGTAAATAACTGTCAATTTCTCTCTTATCAACTAATTAAGCATTAATACAAGCCTCATTCAGCAATTGCACGGCTGTTTTTTGGCTGTAATGTATATCATCTGTGAAATCTTGACAATTGTAAGTATGTCTGTTATGGCGGTTGTTTAAAATATTGTAATTTTTTTCTTTTTAAGTAGTTCTTTGTAATTAAAGTAAAAAAAGAAAAAAATAATAATAATAAAAACTGTTTTTTCTTTTTTGGCGATGATTTGATTTTGAGATCTGGCGTGCTCAAAAGTGAGATTTTGCCAAAACTTGCTCCGCACAGCAATGATTTGAGGTCAGCAATGAGAGATTGATGACCAAGCCTCACGAGCCCTTGACACTGAGACATTATATGGAATGTACAAGTTAACGCTAGACTGTGCGCCAGAAACGTTTCACTTAAACGAAGATCAAACAGTTGGCGATGCAGATAAGGACATTGAGAGAGACGAGGAAGAGAAGAAGTCCAGGAAAAGAAAAGCCACGCCAACAGACAGTGAGAGCGACTACGAACCTGTAAAGAAGGCAAAGGACAAATTGGCAAGTGCCCTTACAACAGACAGCGAGAGCGATTTCCAAGCGCCCGTAAAGAAAACGAAAAAGAAAACAGCAAATCCCCTGAAGAGCGATGACGAAGCGCCCGTAAAGAAAACGAAAAAGAAAGCAGCAAGCCCCCTGAAGAGCGACAGCGAGCAGAAACGGGCCTTGGAGTGCCTGTCGATGTTCTCTCAGCAATGAGAGATTGATGACCAAGCCTCAAGAGCACTTGACACTGGGACATTATATGGAATGCACAAGTTAACGCTTGACTGTTCGCCAGAAACGTTTCACTTAAACGAAGATCAAACAGGTGGCGATGCAGATAAGAAAATTGAGAAAGACGAGGAAGAGAAGAAGTCCAGCAAAAGAAAAGCGATACCAACAGACAGTGAGAGCGACTACGAACCTGTAAAGAAGGCAAAAAAGAAATCAGCAAGTGCCCTTACAACAGACAGCGAGAGCGATTTCTTAGCGCCCGTAAAGAAAACGAAAAAGAAAACAGCAAGTCCCCTGAAGAGCAATGACGAAGCGCCCGTAAAGAAAACGAAAAAGAAAGCAGCAAGTCCACTAAAGAGCGACAGCGAGCAGAAGAAAAGAAGCCATCATAAGGAGAGGATGTGTAGGATAACAGGCTGCTTCTTTTACGGCTACAACCTTCAACGTGATATACAAATGCTCGTCAGGAAGGGCGGCATAGAAGAGGGAGACATTCCCCGTTTGACGTCGATGATTTGAGGCCAGTACGACGATTTTGAGATCTGGTGCGCTCTAAGTGAGATTTTGCCAAAACTTGCTCCTCACGGCCCCAAACGTGCGTTTTGTGCACGTTTCATAGAAATGCAGTTTTCGCTTTTTGGCGATGATTTGAGGCCAATACCACGATTTTGAGATCCGGTGTGTTCAAAAGTGAGATTTTGTCAAAACGTGCGTTTTGTGCACTTTTCATAGAAATGCACTGTTTTCGCTTTTTGGCGATGATTTGAGTCCAGCAGGGTGATTTTGAGATCTGGTGAGCTAAAAAGTGAGATTTTCCCAAAACATGCTCCTCACGGCCCGAAACGTACGTTTTGTGCACGTTTCATAGAAATGCAGTTTTCGCTTTTTGGCGATGATTTGAGGTCAGTACGACGATTTTGAGATCTGGTGTGCTAAAAAGTGAGATTTTGCCAAAACTTGCTCCGCGCGGCTCGAAACGTACGTTTTGTGCATTTTTCATAGAAATACACTGTTTTCGCTTTTTGGCAATGATTTGAGGTCAGTACGACGATTTTGAGATCTGGTGTGCTAAAAAGTGAGATTTTGCCAAAACTTGCTCCGCACGGCCCGAAACGTACGTTTTGTGCAGTTTTCATAGAAATGCACTGTTTTCGCTTTTTGGCAATCATTTGAGGTCAGTAGGACGATTTTGAGATCTGGTGTGCTAAAAAGAGATTTTGCCAAAACTTGCTCCGCACGGCCCCAAACGTGCGTTTTGTGCACGTTTCATAGAAATGCAGTTTTCGCTTTTTGGCGATGATTTGAGGCCAATACCACGATTTTGAGATCCGGTGTGTTCAAAAGTGAGATTTTGCCAAAACGTGCGTTTTGTGCACTTTTCATAGAAATGCACTGTTTTCGCTTTTTGGCGATGATTTGAGGGTCAGTACGACGATTTTGAGATCTGGTGTGTTCAAAAGTGAGATTTTGCCAAAACTTGCTCCGCACGGCCTGAAACGCACGTTTAGTGCATTTTTTTTATAGAAATACACTGTTTTCGCGTTTTGGCGATGATTTGAGGTCAGTACGACGATTTTGAGATCTGGTGAGATCAAAAGTGAGATTTTGCCAAAACTTGCTCCGCACGGCCCGAAACGTACGTTTTGTGCATTTTTCATAGAAATGCACTGTTTTCGGTTTTTGGCGATGATTTGAGGTCAGCACTGTTTTCGGTGTTTGGCGATGATTTGAGGTCAGTACGACGATTTTGAGATCTGCTGTGCTCAAAAGTGAGATTTTGCCAAAACGTGCTCCACACGGCCCAAAAAGTTCGTTTTGTGCACTTTTCATAGAAATGCACTGTTTCCGCTTTTTTGCGATGATTTGAGGTCAGTACCACGATTTTGAGATCTGGTGTGCTAAAAAGTGAGATTTTGCCAAAACTTGCTCCGCACGGCCTGAAACGTACGTTTTGTGCATTTTTCATAGAAAAGCGCTGTTTTCGGTTTTTGGCGATGATTTGAGGCCAGTACCAAGATTTTGACATCCGGTGTGTTTGAAAGTGAGATTTTGCCAAAACGTGCTCGGTACGGCCCAAAACGTGCGTTTTGTGGACTTTTCATAGAAATGCACTGTTTCCGCTTTTTTGCGATGATTTGAGGTCAGTACAACAATTTGAGATCTGGTGTGCTGAAAAGTGAGATTTTGCCAAAACTTGCTCCGCACGGCCCCAAACGTACGTTTTGTGCATTTTCCATAGAAAAGCGCTGTTTTCGGTTTTTGGCGATGATTTGAGGTCAGTACGACAATTTGAGATGTGGTGTGCTGAAAAGTGAGATTTTGCCAAAACTTGCTCCGCACGGCCCCAAACGTACGTTTTGTGCATTTTTCATAGAAATGCACTGTTTTCGGTTTTTGGCGATGATTTGAGGTGCGTAGACCGGATGTCTTCTCCTGCATGTGTTTGTGGATGTGCGACATGAGTGCTAAATCGTCAGCAAAGTCCAGGTCTTCGAGTTGTGTCAAGAGGGTCCATCTGATGCCTCGCGCTTGGTCTGCTGTTGTCTGTCTCATCACCCAGTCGATTGTCAAGTTGAAAAGCATCGCAGACATACAACAGCCTTGTATAACACCGGTCTTCACGCTGAAGCTGATCTCGCTGCTTCTTACCCTGCATGAGAAGTTGCTTTAGAAGCTTTTGATGACAAGAACAATCGCCTGCGGTATTCCATATGCCCTGAGAATTCGCGATAGTCTCTCTCGATGGATGCTATCAAAGGCTTTTTCAAAGTCTACAAAGTTGATGTACAGCTGTCTCTGCAATTCTGTGCACTGTTCGATGATGTTTCGCAGAGTGAATATTTGATCTGTGTACCCTCTTCCTGGTCGAAAACCAGCCTGCTCCTTTCGGAGTTGCTGCTCCAACGCGTCTGAAATTCGCTTGATGATGATTTTTGCGAGGATCTTGCTTGGAACAGACAGGAGGGTGATTCCTCTCCAGTTGTTACAGTTGCTCAGGGCTCCCTTTTTCGGGATCTTTACTGTGACGCCTTCCGTCCAATCTTCTGGTAGTTGCTTCTCGTCCCAGATGGCTGTAAAGAGTGGCTGAAGAACTTGCGCTGCAAGCTCTGGGTCTGCCTTGAAGAGTTCTGCTTTGAGGTTGTCTTGACCAGGGGCCTTTCCGTTTTTGAGGGATCTGATGGCTGCCACAATTTCTTCTTTCTCAGGTGGCGCTGTATTTACATCCAGGTCTTTGGCCGGGTCCTGTACATCCGCTGTAACTGTTGGTGGTGGTCTGTTTAGAACTTCGCTGAAATGTTCTGCCCATCTCGCCTCTTGTTCTGCATCTGTTGTTAGTAGCCGTCCCTGTTTATCGGCGATGGGTGCGTCTGTAGATCCCCGGTACTTGCCGCTGACGAGCTTAGTGATTTTGTACACTTGTCCTTGTTCTCCTCTGGCAGCGGCCTCTTCTGCTTCCCTTGCAAGGCCTTCCATGTAGGCCCGCTTGTTGGCCCTAGTCATTCTTTTCACTGTTTTATCAGCTTCCCTGTACTGTTGCTTGTACCTCTCTTTGAGCCTCTCTGACTTGGTCTCCAACACTCTCTTCTAAAGGGCTCTCCTGTTCTCAATGGCTTTCCAGGTATCCATTGTTATCCACTCTTTCCTCCTCTTTCGTCCTCTTCCTAAGCAAGCTTCACTGGTCTGTGTATAGGCTGATCTTATTTGCTTCCACGCGGTGTCGATTCCAACCGACTCTGTCTGGGTGTAGTTTTCAGCATCTGCCAAAACTTGGAACTTGTTCTTCAGCTTAAGGATGAAGGCATTCTTTATTTTAGGGTCGCGCAGCTTCTCCACGTCAAACTGCTGTTGTCTTGGTTTCTCAGGTCCATTCTTTCTCAGTTTCACTTTCAGAGTTGCATTGACAAGGTGGTGATCACTGCCAACATCTGCTCCTCTTTTCACTCTAACGTCTTGCAGCGATCTTCTCCACACCCCATTAATCATCAGGTGGTCGATCTGATTCTTGTCTCTGCCGTTAGGTGAACACCAGGTAAGTTTATGATGTCTGGGTGTGCAAAGAGAGTCCCGCCAATGACAAGATCGTATGTCCAACAGCATTCAAGCAGTCTCTCTCCATTGTTGTTCATACTTCCACACCCTTTCTTACCCATGGCTCTCTCGTAGTTGGTGTTATCATTTCCAACTTTAGCATTCAAGTCTCCCATCACTATCTTCATTTCATGTCTTGGTATTTTCTCCAAAACTTGCTCCGCACGGCCCGAAACGTACGTTTTGTGCATTTTTCATATAAATGCACTGTTTTCGCTTTTTGGCGATGATTTGAGGCTAGTACCACGATTTTGACATCCGGTGTGCTCAAAAGTGAGGTTTTGCCAAAACTACCTCCGCACGGCCTTAAACGTGCGTTTTGTGCATTTTTCATAGAAAAGCACTGTTTTTGCTTTTTGGCGATGGGTTGAGGCGAGTATGAAGATTTTGAGATCCAGTGCGTTCAAAAGTGAGATTTTGCAAAAACTTGCTCCACACGGCCCGAAACGTACGTTTTGTGCATTTTTCATAGGAATTCACTGTTTTCGGTTTTTGGCGATGATTTAAGGTCAGTACGACGATTTTGAGATCTGGTGTACTCAAAAGTGAGATTTTGCCAAAACGTGCTCCGCACGGCCTGAAACGTGCGTTTTGTCCACTTTTCATAATAATGCACTGTTTTCTCTTTTTGGCGAAGATTTGAGGTCAGTACGACGATTTTGAGATCTGGTGTGCTCAAAAGTGAGGTTTTGCCAAAACTTGCTCCGCACGGCCCCAAACGTGCGTTTTGTGCATTTTTCATAGAAATGCCCTTTTTTGGTTTCTAGCGATGATTTGAGGTCAGTACGACGATTTTGAGATAAGAAAGGTGGCGTTGTGGCACCTAGAAAAATGGTTATAGACAATATTGAATGTTTACAAAATGAAGTGGACCTTGTCGACGTTTGGAGAGTTAAAAATCCACAATCTAGAAGTTACACTTGGAGCCAAAAATCACCACCGATTTTCTGTCTTTTAGATTACTGGCTTGATATCAAACAACTTACAGGATTTTGTAAATACAACAGGAAGCGAGAATTTATCAGACAAAAGGTGTATCGGGGATTGGATTAAGTATAATATTCGGAACCATGCTATTTTGTTCTCGAAAAAGAAAGCCAAAGAACTACCTGCAATGGAAAAAAACTTACAAGTATACGAGGAAGCAACTAAAAAATTCGAACAGGACCCTTCCGACTCTAACCTAAATACTCTAAATGAAGCAAAAGAAACTCTAGAAAGTTATTAGGAGGAAAAAACAAGGGGTGTAATTATTCGCGCAAGGGCACGATGACACGAGCATGGCGAGAGAAGTACAAAATATTTTCTAAATTTAGAGAAGCGTAATCACGTCAAAAAACATATAAGAAAACTATTAATAAGTGGTGCCATTACATGTGATCCTTTTGGGATACTGAACGACCAAAAAACGTTTTTACCATAGCTTGTACCAATCAAACGTAACAGATGAGGATAAAGAAAATGCAAACGAATTATTAAATAATTTGAATATGCCAAGATTATCAGAAGAACAAAAACAATCTTGTGAAGAAGAAATATTTGTTGAAGAAATTTCAGCCATTCTTAACAGTTTTGAGAGTAACAAATCCCTTGGTAATGATCGAATACCAATAGAAGTTTACAAAAGTTGCTGGGAATTAATTTGTGATCCAGTTATGGAAAGTGTGAGGGAGTGTTTCAACCACGGCGAAATGTCTAGCTCTCAAAGAAAAGCAATTATAACTCTTATAGAAAAGCAACATAAAGATCGAACTCTCATTGAAAATTGGAGGCCAATCTCTCTTATTAATGTGGATGCAAAAATAATTTCAAAAGTGATTGCTTTAAGATTAAAGAAAGTTTTACCGAATATCATACATCATAATCAAACAGGTTATGTTGAAGATCGCTGTATTGGTGAGACTATTCGATCAATTTTCGACTGAACAAGACTGAACAGGAAACATTATGTCACTTTCTCTTTTACTGTCGACATTCACATATGTTGTGGAAAAATGTTGAACAGTATTATTTAACAATAACAAAGGAATTTTACGGGTTGCGTTTACGAGAGGTTATAATTGGAATAACGATGTCAAAATGTCCAGTGTTAAATTATCTGATATTAATTGGTAAATTGTATTTATGGGATTGCAGAAAGAAACAGGTACTTCCAAACATCGAAGGTTTCAAATTTAAAGTAAGAATTAAATACCAAGTTAAAAAATATATTTTCATTAAGAATAATAAACTAGAAACCTTTTATGAGAAATGGCCAAGACATTTACCCCCTTTAATTAAGTTCGTGTATATGCTTTTGTGTGTATGTTCGTGTGTCTTGTTGTTTTATCTTAGGGTGTACCGTAAATAACTGTCAATTTCTCTCTTATCAACTAATTAAGCATTAATACAAGCCTCATTCAGCAATTGCGCGGCTGTTTTTTGGCTGTAATGTATATCATCTGTGAAATCTTGACAATTGTAAGTATGTCTGTTATGGCGGTTGTTTAAAATATTGTAATTTTTTTCTTTTTAAGTAGTTCTTTGTAATTAAAGTAAAAAAAGAATAATAATAATAATAAAAACTGTTTTTTCTTTTTTGGCGATGATTTGATTTTGAGATCTGGCGTGCTCAAAAGTGAGATTTTGCCAAAACTTGCTCCGCACGGCCCCAAACGTGCGTTTTGTGCACTTTTCATAGAAATGCCACTGTTTTCCAGATTTGGTGGTGATTTGAGGCCAGAACGACGATTTTCAGAGCTGGTGTGCTCAAAAGTGACATTTAGCCAAAACTTGCTCGGCACGGCAACAAACGTGGGATTTATGCACTTTTCATGGAAATGCCACTGTTTTTGCTTGGTGACGATTTGAGGCCATTACGACGATTTCGAGATCTGATGAGCTCAAAAGTGAGATTTGCCAATATAGGCTCAGCACGGCTTCAAACGTGCGTTTTGTGCATTTTTCATAGAAATGGCACTGTTTTCACTTTTTGGCAATGATTTGAGGCGAATACGACGATTTTGAGATCTGGTGTGCTCAAAAGTGAGATTTAGCCAAAACTTGCTCCGCACGGAACCAAAGGTTGGATTTGTGCACTTTTCATGGAAATGCCAGTGTTTTCTCTTGGAGATGATTTGAGGGCAGTTCGACGATTTCGAGGTCTGATGAGCTCAAAAGTGAGATTTTGCCAAAACGTGCTCCTCACGTCCCCAAACGTGCGTGTTGTGCACTGTTTTCACATTTTGGTGATGATTTGAGGCCAATACGACGATTTTCAGATCTGGTGTGCTCTCAAGTTAGATTTAGCCAAAACTTGCTCCGCACGACCCAAACGTACGTTTTGTGCACTTTTGTTAGAAATGCCACTGTTTTCGCTTTTTGTCGATGATTTGAGGCCAGTACGACGATTTTGAGATCTGGTGTGAGGAAAAGTGAGATTCTGCAAAAATTTGCTCCACACGCACTTTTCATGGAAATCGCGATGTTTCCCCGATTTGGCGTAGATTTGAGAGCAGTACGACGATTTTCAGATGTGGTGTGCGGAAAAGTGAGATTTTAAAATATACAACTTCGTTGGATAAAAAGATCCTATAGTTCAAAACAAAAGTAGTAGTTTGAAGATGAAGCACAGGATTGAAAGGATTGAAGTGGATTACCGTTTATCTTGAAATCAAAGTTGCCTTTGTTTGCTGGAGTGTCAATCGTGACATTTATCTGAAATCAAAATGCGTGCGTTATAACGGCTCTCTCTAGTTTGTGCTGCTTTACTTCGTTGTATTTGCTTAGTTAATGTTTGTAAGATGGAAAAATATATTGTTTGTTTGTCATAACATATGTGACATTTGTTGGCTCCTAGGAGAAAAATTACGGAGCCTGTTCGTCAATATTTCGGGCATTTTCGGTTTTAGCCGTCGCACTTCGTGAATACTCTTCGTAAATGCATACTGATGACACTGTCCCGCCGAAATGGCAAAATGTCGTTTAGCTTATTTCCACGTTATATCACCAAATGGCACAAAATATTATACTTGGTTGGATAAAAATATCCTTTAGTACAAAACAAAAGTAGTAGTTTGGAGACAAAGCGCAAGATTGCAAGGATTAAAGTAGATTACAGTTTAGCTTGATATTAAAGTTGCCTTTGTTTGCTGGAAAGGCAGTGTCAATCGTGACATTTATCTGAAATCAAAATGCGTGCGTTATAACGGCTCAGTCTAATTTTAGCTCCTTTACTTCGTTGTATTTGCTTAGCTAATGTTTGAAAGATGGAAAAGTGAATTGTTTGTTTATCATAACTTATGAGACATTTAATGGCTCCCAGGAGAAAAATTGCGGAGTCTCTTCGGGCATTTTCGGTTTTAGCCGTGGCACGTCGTGAATACTCTTCGTAAATGCATAGTCATGACACTGTCCCGCCGAAATGGCAAAATGTCGTTTAACTTATTTCCACGTTATATCGCCAAATGGCACAAAATAAACAACTTAGTTGGATAAAAAGATCCTATAGCACAAAATAAAAGTAGTAGTTTGGAGATAAAGCACAAGATTGCAAGGATTGAAGTGGATTACAGTTTAGCTTCATATCAAAGCTGCCTTTGTTTGCAGGAGAGGCATTGTCAATCGTGACATTTATCTGAAATCAAAATGTGTGCGTTATAACGGCTCAGTCTATTTTGAGCCGCTTTAGTTGCATTTGCTTAGCTAATGTTTGAAAGATGGAAAAATAAATTGGTTGTTTCATAACTTATGAGACATTTGTTGGCTCCTAGGAGAAAAATTACGGAGCCTCTTCGGCCATTTTTCGAAAATTTTCGGTTTTAAGCTCGCACGTCGTGAATACCTTTCGTAAATGCATAGTAATGACACTGTCCCGCCGAAATGGCAAAATGTCACTTAGCTTATTTCCACTTTATATCGCCAAATGGCACAAAATATACAACTTGGTTGGATAAAAAGATCCTATAGTAGAAACCTAAAGTAGTAGTTTGGAAATAAAGCGCAGGATTGCAAGGATTGAAGTGGATTAAGATTTACGTTGATAGAAAAGTTGTCTTTGTTTGCAGGAGAGGCAGTGTCAATCGTGACATTTATCTGAAACCAAAATGCGTGCGTTATAACGGCTTGGTCTATTTTGAGCTGCTTTACTTCCTTCCATTTGCTTAGTAAATGTTTGTAAGATAGAAAAATAAATTGCTTGTTTGTCATAAGTTGGCTCCTAGGGGAAAAATTACGGAGCCGCTTCGTCAATATTTCGGGCCTTTTCGCTTTTTCGCCCTCGCACTTCGTGAATACTCTTCGTAACTGCATACTAATGACACTGTTTTGCCGAAATGCCAAAATGTCGCTTAACTTCTTTCCACGTTATATCGCCAAATGGCACAAAATATAAACCTTGGTTGGATAAAAAGATCCTATAGTACAAACCAAAAATAATAGTTTGGAGATAAAGCACAGGATTGCAAGGATTGAAATGGATTACAGTTTAGCTGGAAATCAAAGTTGCCTTTGTTTGCTGGAGAGGCAGTGTCAATCGTAACATTTATCTGAAACCAAAATGCGTGCGTTACAACTGCTCAAAGTATTTTTAGCGGCTTTACTTCGTTGAATTTGCGTAGTTAATGTTTGTAAGATGCAAAAATTAATTGTTCGTTTGTCATAACTTATGAGACATTTGTTGGCTCCGAGGAGAAAAATTACGGAGCCTCTTCGTCAATATTTCGGGCATTTTCGGTTTTAGCCGTCGTACTTCTTGAATACTCTTCGTAAATGCATACTATTGACACTGTTCCGCCGAAATGACGAAATGTCACTTAGCTTATTTCCATGTTATATCGCCAAAGGGCACAAAATATACAAGTTGGTTGGATAAAGATATCCTATAGTGCAAAATAACAGTAGTACTTTGGAGACAAAGCGCAGGATTGCAAGGATTGAAGTGGATTAAGATTTAGCTTGATATAAAAGTTGAATTAGTTTGCTGGAGAGGCAGTGTCAATCGTGACATTTATCTGAAATCAAAATGCGTTTGTTATAACGGCTCTGTCTATTTGAGCTGCTTTACTTTGTTGCATTTCCTTAGCTAATGTTTGTAAGATGGAAAAATAAATTGCTTGTTTGTCATAACTTCTGAGACATTTGTTTGCTCCAAGGAGAAAAATTACGGAGCGTCTTCGGAAATATTTCGAGCATTTTCGGTTTTATCTGTCGCACTTCGTGAATACGCTTCGTAAATGCATACTAATGACACTGTTCCGCCGAAATGGCAAAATGTCGCTTAGCTTATTTCCAAGTTATATCGCCAAATGGCACAAAATATACAACTTAGTTGGATAAAAAGATCCCATAGTACAAAACAAAAGTAGTCTTTTAGAGATAAAGCGCAGGATTGTAAGGATTGAAGTGGATTACAATTTAGCTTGATATCAAAGTTGCCTTTGTTTGCAGGAGCAGCATTGTCAATCGTGACATTTATCTGAAATCAAAATGCGTGCGTTATAACGGCTCTGTCTATTTGAGCTGCTTTACGTCGTTGCATTTCCTTAGCTAATACTTATAAGTTGGAAAAAATAAATTGTTTGTTTTTCATAACTTATGAGTCATTTGTTGGCTCCTAGGAGAAAAATTACGGAGCGTCTTCGTAAATATTTCGAGTTTTAGCCGTCGCACTTCGTGAATGCTCTTCGTAAATGCATACTGATGAGACTGTCCCACCGAAATGGCAAAATGTCGCTAAGCTTATTTCCGCGTTATATCGCCAAATGGCACAAAATATACAACTTAGTTGGATAAAAAGATCCTATAGCACAAAATAAAAGTAGTAGCTTGGAGACAAAGCCCAGGATTGCAAGGATTGAAGTGGATTACAGTTTAGGGGTCTTTCTGCATGTACCGGTACCCATAAACCACTCATAGTCTTCTATTGTTTGTGAGGTATTTTATTTGTGGTCTTGTTTCGCATTTGTATTATTGTCGTTCTTTGTTCCTTTTGTTTTACGTAATATGTGACCGGTACATGCAGAATCTACCCAGTTTAGCTTGAAATCATAGTTGCCTTTGTTTGCAGGAGAGGCAGTGTCAATCGTGACATTTTTCTGAAATGAAAATGCGTGCGTTATAAGGCTCAGTCTATTTTGAGTCGCTTTACTTCGGTGCTTTTATTAAGCTAATGTTTGTAAGATGGAGTAATAAATTGTTTGTTTGTCATCACTTCTGAGACATTTGTTGGCTCTTAGGGGAAAAATTACGTAGCCTCTTCGTCAATATTTCGGACATTTTCGGTTTTAGCCGTCGCACTTCGTGAATACTCTTCGTAAATGCATACTGATTTTTGTATTACAAATAGTAAATACAATGTGTTGCAATACAATGAAAAAAAGAAAGCAAGAGTAAAATAGTTACGATACATATGCAAAAAGAGAAGAAAAATAATATATTAATTGAAAAAAGTACAATATAGCTTAAACGAATATATGTTAACTCATTGACGTCAGTCCCGGCCAAAATTGGTCTTAGAATACCAATAAGACTCAACTGCTTTAAAAAATTGCAGCTTTCTCAATCGCGCGAACATTTTCAGTTGCGTGCATTGACTAGAATGTCACTCAAATTGAGACATCCAATAAAAATAAAAAAGTCAGCGATTTTCGCAGAATATCAGCGTTTAAATTTGGAGAAGAACAAAAATGACCGATTTTAACGTCATAGAAGAAGAACAAAAATTACCTTTTTGCCTCCAGTTTTTCCTAAATCATCGTTGCAAACCCAAAAGTTAACATTCACAGCAAAAGTCAGGCCTAGTCCTACCTTAGAAATGATTTTTGCTCTTATTCGTTGTCCGGGCCAAGCTACATCCTCTCGTTCTAGTGCATCCTTGCCTTGCCTCGATTTTCAACATCACGACCGCTCTGCATGCTTGGAAATAGCGATAATTTTTGACAGGGTTCGTTCCTTTCCCCACATATTTCATATTTATACTAAGTCCATAGCCACTCCGACCTACCACCGAAATTTGGCGCTTGTTGTTTTCTTCAGTGGTCGCAAATCCCAAAATATGCCGTGGTAGGTCATGAAATTCATCAGTAGTGGAGTCCCAAGGCTACTTCGTTTCGGAGCGGCCATTTTTTCAGTTCTACGAACAACAAGCCAAATTCGCAAACGAAGTACATCACCTTACTCGCTTCTTTGAGAAAGTGGACTCTTAGCTACTTTCACGCTTAATGATGCTCATCAGGCAGCTACTAAAGATAAAAAATGGCTGTGAACTTACCAAAAATCGCATACAAACCATATTTGAGCCGCTATTATAGCTCAACGAAGCAAAAACACGTCATAATGACGTTAGTAGTTAATAATTGGGGATTCCAACGCACCCCCACTTATTTCCACAGCACAAATATGCTGCAAATCACAGATTACTAGCGTATTTTCATTTTTCAGCACAAACGTTTCCCTCAAAAATCTACTGCCCCAGCACAACTTCTGCTAACAAGCACAAACTTTCCCCAATCAAATCACAATAAGTTCAAATGCGCAGGGAATCTTCAAGTTCATTTCCACAGGAAATGAAAATTTTAAAGTGCTTGACGCAGCTGCAGACATTTTCTTTTCATGCTTCCCACTCTGTATCAACTGCGGATGAATTCAAATCGCGGAACTTGATTGGCCTCTTGATCTTGTCCTTCTTCTCCACTTTCTTCTTCGCTGGGAATTGTTTTTGTTTCGCTGCTTGCAGCTCTTCATCATAAAAACTTCCTTCAACTTTCTTCTCACTCTCTTTGCGTTCTTCTATTTGTTGTTTCAATTCCTGACCACTTAGTTTTTTCTTCTTTGATTTCAACTCATTTTCCTTTTTCAGGCGATCAATCAATTCATTCAACTCCTCACGATTCAGTTTCAATTTCTCCACACGATATGTCACAGGTTTTGTTTCCAACACCTCAGAAATCACGAAAACTCTTCTCGACCAATTAGGGGTGAATCCTTTTGCATATCCCATTCTCTTGTATTTCATCAATCTGACTCGCTCGCCAACTTTGAATTTCACATGAAACTTTTTCATCAATTCATCGGGATACAAATTCGCGAAAACTTCTCTTTCCCTGCGTTTGACACTAGCAGCTCTGGGAGTCATGCCAATGCTGCTGTGTTTGCTTTTGTTATAATCATCCACAATTGGTTGCAGCACATCAATCCATCTTTCAGTATTTCTTGCTGTGAAAAACTTCCAGATTCTTTCCTTCAAAGTTCTGATAAATCTTTCAGCCACACTTGCCTTCTCTTTTGTTTTTGTCTGATAGATTTCAATCCCTTCTTTCTTCAACATTTTCGCAAAATCTCCCATGAATTCTTTTCCTTCATCTGTCCACAATTTCTTAGGTTTTCTTCCACTTTCTTCCAGAATCTCTTGAAATGCCAGACCGACATCATGCGCTTTTGCACCCACAATGCCTTTTGCCCATGCGAATTTGGAGAAGACATCGAGAACTACGAGAATGTTGTTGAATCCATCATTTTCATTTTCAGAGTTTGCCATTGATGCCAAATCTGCGGTCCAAATTTCATCAACTCCAAACACCATGACTCGCCGTTTTTCAAAATGTCTCCTGACTGGTTTGTGCAATTCGAGATTTCGAGTCCAGTCTTCCCTCGAAATCTCAGCTAGTTTCCCTCCCTTCGGTCGCTTCCCACCCCCATGCCCAATTTCTGTTTTGTATTTATCACAAATCTTGCAAACTGACCCCATTTTGGCATTTCACCATAGGGAATTTGATCAAGTTCGGCAACCATCTTTCTGTCACAATCTCCTTTCTTTGTTTTCCCACTTTTCACTCGATCATAACATATGTCATGTTTAGCAGCGATTTCATCCACTTGGTTGAAGGGTATTTCATTTTTTTTTTTTTTTTTTTTTTTTTTAATAATAATGCTTTTATTGAACAGTACATTTAATACTTACAGTACAATACATTACACTGCTCTCGGCATACAATACAAGATAAAATAATACTACACATAACACCTACAAACAATATCTACGTTAAATTACGGAGACGTACTAACACAATTAACCTTAAAAATTACGTAACCCTATATACTCATTAAACATAATAATAGTAGCCAACATAGCAGCAGTCTGACATAGTTATTAAATTACACAGCCCGACGTCAATGACCATTTCTTGTCAAATTGGCTTACAGTGTTATTCTTAAAGCATATATATTTTTCTATTTCGTATTTAATTTTTACTTTTATCTTAAATCCTGCTATATTTGGAAGTATTTGAGTCCTTCTGCAATCCCATAAATAGACTTTGGCAATTAATAACAAATAATTCAGTAAAGGGCATTTTGAAACTATAATACCTATCATTATATCTTGCAAGGTAAGGTGTACAAATTCTTTAGTCAGCTGATAATAAAGGATTTCAAATTCTTTCCAAAAATTTGAAGAGTGTGTACAGTGGAAGAACAGATGGTATAAGGTTTCTATTTCTAATTTACAGAAAGAGCATCTATCGTCTGTAACATAACCTATCTTATATAGTTTATAATTTGTATATAATATAGAGTTAAGGACTTTGTATTGGAAAGCTTTGACGTATGCTTCAAAAGCTATGGTATGAGGCAGAATAAAAACTTTTTTCAGTTGATCATCAGTCAAATTAAAGTCACGTTTTAGAACGTCTGAAATATATGGGCACTGCGCTTTAACACCTTTAATTAACATATAGTAATCTTTGGATTTCTTTTTCAGTACATCAAAAACATTTTTGTCAATCATCAATGAAAGAGAAGGCAAGGAATTACCTTTATTGTATCTTAAGTGAGATGGTACGGAATGTCTAAGTCCTATCCATATCAGAAAATTTATTTTGTTAATTCTACTTGAAATAAACTTAAAAGAGTCTGTATTATTAAGCTGGAATTGAAGGTCCTCAACATACAAAATGCCAGACTCGAACATTTCTTTATAAAAAACGGGCAGTTTGTCAATGCGTATCTCTTTATTATTCCATATTATGTTTCGCCAGTCTTTTCCTGTATCAAAAACGTCCCGAAAATCTGACCACCACTTAAGAAGTTCAGAATAGAAAGGCGAGGGAATGGTCAAATCTTTAGTATCATAATTGCAATAAAATAAAAAAAGACCTCCAAACCGTTCCAATAAGTGCCTTAAGTAACTTTTCCATGTGCCATCATTTGTCCCAAAAACTCTTTTTAGCCAGACTAATCTTAAAGATTTAATCATACTTTCCAAATCAATCATTTTCAAACCTCCTTTTTCGTATTCATTTATTGCTGATAATCTTGTAACTTTATCTGTTCCTTTCCATAAGAATTTAAAAAGCAGTCGATTTAATTCTTGAATAATTTCTTTTGATGTGGGAAGCAAAGATGAGATATAAACAAATTTTGGAATAATTAGAGATTTGATAATTGTCACTTTCCCATAAAGAGAGAGACCTCTTGAAGACCAAATATTTATAAGTTTCTTTACGCTATCCAATCTTTCTATAAAGTTTTTTTCATGTAGCAATTTCAAATCATAGGAATAATAAACACCAAGAGCTTTAATTGGCTCATTTGGCCATTTAATACCAAAAGGTTTGGTTTGATTTCCTCTAGAAGATCCGATCCACATTCCTTCAGTCTTAGATGAATTTATTACTAAGCCTGAGAGTTTCTTAAAGACATCCAAAAGGTTGAAAAGAGCGTAAGCTGAGTTAATATCAGATAAGGTTGCAGTCATATCATCTGCATATTGGAGGATTTTTGTCTCCTCTTTGTTAATGAAGATACCTTTTATCGCAGTATTTTGACGGATCGCTATGGCTAGAGTTTCAATTGCGATAACAAATAGATAGGGAGAGAGGGGGTCTCCTTGCCTAACTCCCCGTTCCAGTGTGAAATAATCTGAAGTTGTGCCATTATTTATGATACAGCTTTGTATGTTTTCATAGAAAACTTTTACCCATCGAATAAAATCCGAACCGAAGTTAAAAGCTTCTAGACAAGCAATAAGATAGTTCCACTCCAGACTATCGAATGCCTTTTGAAAATCGATAAAGATCATTAAACCGGGAATATTTTCTTTGAGAGTAAAATCCATTATATCAAATATTGATCGTACTGTTTCGCCAATGTAGCGATCTTTAACAAAACCGGTTTGGTTATAATGTATAATATTTGGCAAAACATTTTTGATTCTATTCGCTATAACCTTTGACATAACTTTTGCGTCAACATTAATTAGGGAGATTGGTCGCCAGTTTTCAAGGAATGAACGATCTTTTCCTTTTTTTTCAATAAGAGTAATGACTGCTTGTTTTTGTGAACGTGACATTTCTCCCTTTTTAAAGCATTCATTAACACATAATGTGAAAGGTTCACTTATGAGAGACCAGAATTTTTTATAAAATTCAACAGGAATTCCGTCGTTCCCAGGAGCTTTGTTGTTTTGAAAGCTCTCTAGAATGGAGGCACATTCTTCAGATGTTATATCACCCTCGCACGATAGCTTTTGCTCTTCTGTAAGTTTAGGAATGTGTAAATCACTCAGAAAGGATTTAATTCGTTGTGTATTATCAACGTTTTTATTTCTGCTTGAATATAATTTTTCATAAAATTGTTTTTGTTCTGAAAGTATATCGAAAGGATCTGTCGTTATGGAACCGTGAATTCTCAGTTTTCGCATGTGTTTCTTAACATTATTTCTTTTTTCTAGATTAAGGAAATATTTACTACTTCTTTCACCATGTTCGTGCCAGCGGGCCCGTGCACGAATAATAATTCCTTGAAGTTTTTCTTCATAAAGGAGTTCTAGCATCTCTTTAGCTGAATTGAGTGCATTTACATTAGCTTCATTTGTATCTGACTCATAATTCTGTTTTGCTTTTGCATATTCCTTTTGAAGATTGTTTTCTTTTTCATTTCTTGCCTTCGCTCTTCGTTTAGAATGCTGAATTGCATGTATTCTAATATTATATTTCATCCAATCCCAAATATTCCGATTATCGGTCAGATCTTTGCGACCCTCAGTTAACCAAATTGGTATTTTCTCGTTAATGTCATTTATATAATCTTCATTTTCCAAAAGAGAAGAGTTCATTTTCCAATATCCTGGGCCTTTAATATCATCGATTCTGTTACATATCTCTATGGAAATTGCTGCATGATCCGTTTTAATGGATGGAATGATATCCGTTGATGTAACTAAATCTTGCAAACTGTTTGAAATCAGCCAATAATCCAAACGACAAAATATCGTTGGAGAGTTTTGACTCCACGTAAAGCTTCTTTTCGTAGGATTTTTAATCCTCCATATATCAACTAAATCAAGCTCTTCTTGTAAGCTATCAATTGTGGCTACTACAAATTTTTTTGGAGTTAAAATACCCCCTTTCTTATCGAAAACTGGATTTAGAGGGCAGTTGAAATCCCCACCCAATATAATATTTTCTTCTTCGTCAAGGTTTTCTTTTTGCAGCGTCGTCAATAAATTATTGAGAAAATTAATAATATCTGTGTCTTTGTTAGGTGCATATATATTAATCAATAAATATATTTTGTCTTTAATCTCAACTTTAAGAATGATATAACGTCCCAAAGGGTCCAGTATTTTGGATTCAATAGTACAATCAACGCCTTTTTTAAAAAGAATTGCCACTCCACGTGAATTAGAACTACCGTGCGACATAAAGATTTCACCTCCCCATTCATTTTTCCACTGTATTTCTGTGTCTTTTTTAGAATGAGTCTCTTGTAAGAAGATAAAATCTGCCTTTTGTTTTCGACACCAAGTGTAAATAATTCTTCTTTTCTTAAAATTACTTATGCCCCTCACATTTAACGAGACCAATTTACAAGTATCTACTCCCATCTAATATTCATAAGCTGAAAAAAAAAGTTATATAAACGCTGGAGTTGCGGAAGGACTAAAAAAAAATAAAGCCTTAAAGTACATCCTCGATATAACAGACGAACTACAAGATAGGGCATGTAATCAATGTTGGTTGTCTTAATCTTCATTGGGCTACTGTGTTCAACAGTGCTAGTTGACGTAGTATTATGGTTACGTAAAAAACAAGCCAAAGCTACTATTACATTAATTAACAAAAATGAAAACATAGCATGTATCGCATACAAAAACAAGTGGAGAGGAAAATTTAAAACACTTACCTTATATTCCAAAGTAAACTTTACTGGACCTTTATCCATCAATATTATCCGCTTCCTAAACTACTTGCACAATACTCAAAACCTAGTTCCATCACCTTGATCATAGAAACAAATGTCTATGAAGTGTCAATTATGAAAAATGATTTTTTTGCTCTATTCATATGTTAAATAATAATTGCAGAAACAACAATAGAGATGTATTTGACGATTGTTAAAAAAGACAGGGGGATCACAAGGGAAACGGTAAATACGTTAACTTAATGCTAATCATATAGAAATAGTGATTTTACATTTTAACATATATTCCATCAATGTATAACTTATCTGGTTCTGTTTTGCTAAAATAAGCTCGTTTTCCTTCTTGCCTTGCTTTTTTTAGTTTGTGCATTTGGGCTTTTCTCAATTGATGTAATTCGTTCGGAATATCTTCAAACATTCTATAATTAGTATCTTTAAGTTTTCGACCGCATTTAAAAATGCGCTCCCTATCAGAGAATCTTAAAAAACGCGCAATAATGGTTCGGCCACCATTTTCACTGTCGGTCTTGGGTTTGCCCAGTCTGTGTACCCGTTGGAACTCGATATTTTTGGCATCTTCAGTTCCTAGTACTTGTTCAAAAAAGTTTATAAGAACTTCCCTCGTGTCTTCTTTAGAAGTTGCGTTGTGCTCCTCCGGAGATTCTGCAATTCCCTCGAATTTTAGGTTCTCTCTTCTGCTATACGCCTCCATATAAAGGAGTTGTTTATTGCAATTATCAATCTCTAGCTTCCTTTTATCCACACCATCTTGAAGCTGTTTCAAGGTGTCATCAACAAATTTGGAATTTGTCTCCACGTGAGTGAATTTATCATCCAGACTCTTCTGCTTGTTTTTAACCGAAGCCACGTCAACTTCAAGGCTAGATACCTTGCTTTTTAGGCCTTTTACTGCTTGATTAAATTCTTCCATCTTCAAATCTATGTTATCCAGCCTAGTTAGAATAAGATCCAGTTTTTTAACAATGCCTTCCGTTGGAGACGACGCGGCCATAGCTTCGTCTTCGCCTTCCGAAACGTCTGTGTCGGGAGAACGGGATTCTTTCCAGCGTTTCTCTTCGGGTGACTCCGCGGAGCTAGTAGATAAATTCTGGCTTGTAGATTTCCTCTTTGGGGTTAAGAAGAGAGAAGATTTTTCCATAGACAACATAAATAAGTTAAAATAAGTGCACGGTGAACGGAGCTTCTCAAGCACGTCTACATCCCAAGTCGCTCGTCTCAGTCTCAGGGTATTTCATGCCATTTCAAAACTTCACCAGTTTCTGGGTCATATTCCAATTGTTCTTTCAATGGATTATATGGCCCCATATACTTATATTCCCCAGGAGTGAAACCTTTCTTTGGTCGCGGTAACTTTCCAATCCAAGCATGCACATCAATTGCGCCACCATCCAAGTCTTTTCGATTTGTTTTATAATTTTTCTTAGGCCTCACTGCCACATTCAACTGATTGAGCATATTGGAAGCTGTTTGCTCCAGGAATGGTTTTGACTTTTCCAATGCAAAACTCACTGCTTTCTTTTGCATTTTTGGATTTCGCATCATTTCACTCACGCCAAATCGTCCCATTTCAACTGCCTTTTTTCCCAGCCAGGGAATGGCATGCGCAACTCCTGTCATTGCAAGTTCACCCAAACTGCCCCCACCTTGTGAGGGCAGACTCAGTTTCCCATCTCACTTTTCTTGATGAAAGTTGTTTTCGGACCTCCACAAATTGCGCAGAATGAAGATCTCATTGGTGTTCTATTGCTTGCATAAAATTTCTTAATTGGCTGAACATCTTCTGTTTTTTTCTTATCTTTCACGCAATATGATTTCATTTTAGAGGGAAATCATATTGTTGGCAGTCTGACTTCTTCATCAAATCTTCCATTTTCAGATCTACTGTTTCAAGTTATTTTGATTGGAAGAATTCTTTCACAAATGCTTCATTCTTCTTCTGGTCTTCCAAGTCAAAAACTGACAGAACATCATAGAAACTTTTTCGCCAAATTTGATCAAGGAAATACAAGCAATACCAACCACAACGAACTGAATCAAGTTCTTGAATTGGATGGCCACCATTAAAGATCCACGTTTTCCCAATCTTCTTTGCATATTCCACAAATTCTTCAGGTGGAGGCATGCAGAATGAATCAAAATAGAGCACAACATCTCCATCGACTTTTGAAGCCATCCAATGCGTTCCATTCCCAATTCCATCGTCCATGTTCAAAATGCAACAACCTGTTTTATGCACATGATGCAAATCATCGCGTGAAAAGATTCCTTCAAATTCTGGAATTTTCAACCACTTCACCCATTCCTCCAAGTCAAAGTTGGAAAGCGGCACATCTTTCCATCTTGGTTTCCTCCGGTGGTCGCGGGGGGTCGCTTCGCTCCCTCGCTCCCTCACAGCACTTCCCGACGAAGACCCATGAATGCTTCTTCCCCTGATTGAGAATTCAGCTTTTTTTGCTTTTTTTTTCCTTTTCCTCTTCCTCTTCCTTGAGTTGGCCAGTTTCCAATGACTGGTGGTGGTCTGAAAGGAAGATATCCAGAAGGAGGAACTTGCATTCCTGCCGCTGCTTTTGGGGGTGGCATCATTCCACTTCCCTTCCCAAACAGTTTCGAAGCCAGTTCAATCGCCATGGGAATTCCTATTGCTGCCAAAGTTCCAAACAATCCTCCTTCAATCTGCCTTTTGGTGGGTTTCAAAACAAATCCTTTTCCACTCATCAAGCTTTTCTTAACATTTGCAATCTGACTTTTTGTCAAATCGCGAACTGATGCCAAACTTCTCATGAAAGCTGGAGGAATCACAACACCTTTACCAAACAATGAATCAATTCCCAACGAACCCAAAGCACTCATGGCTCCTGTTGCAAGTGGGGGAAGAATCTTTGAAGCTGCTTTTGTTGCAAAAGGAAGAAGTTTCATCACAGATCCAAACAAGCTTCCACCAACTTTCCTGATTTGGCTTTGAGAGATTTCTAGAATCATGCCAACACCTCTTTCACCAGCTCGTTTAATTCGATTGATTTGCCTTGATGTCAACATCAATTGATCTTCTCCAACCAAAGCTGTTTTCCCCAATCTGATTTTCACTCCGCAGTTGTTTTTCACGGCAGATTGAATTTTTTTCTTTTGTCCATTCGAAAGTCTTACTTTGAATGGAATTAGTTCCGACATTTTTTCATCAAATTTTTTTCTTTCACGCCATCCGAATCATGAGGCGGTTAGATTCTTCATAGAGTTCCAAAGTTTCTTCATACAGAACCAATGCATTCAGATTATACATATTATTCGCTACTCCATTCAACTCATATCGGAAAGTCAGTGCAACTGTTCCATTTTTCACATCCTCTTCCTGATTTCTCAAGTCGAAATATATCAATCCAAACAAATTGCGAAAATTATCTCGAGTGATGATGGGTCCTGTCAGCACATCATTATAAGCTGAATTGAAACTCATCAAAGTTCGATAAAGTCTGCTATCTTCATCTGAGGTCAAATCCAATTGTGGATAATAGATGGAGTTGTTGATTTCCAATTGAGCACGCACTAACTCTCTTCCATTTGCTCCAGCATCATCTTCGCCAATGCTGAAAGTTTTGAAGTTGAAGATATTTTTTTGTTGATTTCCATATGATGCAGTTGGTACAGCCCATATGAAGACATGTAGAGGGCGACGAATTCCTGTGGCTATCCGGAAGTAACCATTTCTTGCTTGTGTTGCAAGTTCTTCCAGTTTTTCCTTTAGAAAGGTCCACTTTTTCGGTTTCAAATAGTCACTGCGATAAAGCTCCAATCCCTTGCCATTGAAGATGATCTTTGGGCACCACAACCTGAATTTTGACACAATAACTTTTGCTGCTGGTGCATTCGCATGGCGAAAAACGAGATTTGCATCATCCTCCAATGTCAAAATGATGGTTGTTTTCATATTTGGCGCCAAGTTGTCCTTGAAAGCTGCGAAAAACGAATACAGGTTCAAAGGGATTGACATTTTCACAGTTGAATTATTACCATCTGTTAGTTCTTTTCGATCTTTGAAACCTTCATTAAAATTTGCATTATCAGATCTAGGTTCAGCAATTCCAGTGTTTGTGTCTGGGAAAATAAATTGATCTGATCCAATGGAATCCACATAAGGTTTCGTATAGTTTAAATGTGTCAAGACATTCGCACATTCATTTGCTCTCAGATTTGTATAGACTGATGTGCCATTTGCTTGTACTGAAATGGATTTGATGAAATTAGTTCCATTCACAGTTGTGGTGAATCTTGAATCAGCACCCGTTCCAGCAACAATTCCAGTTGCTGAGTTATCGTATCTTTTCAACGACCATTCCACCTCAAACCAAGCGTTGTACCAATCAATGGGATCTGCTTCTGTTATGTTATCAACCAGAAATTGATAATTGTCTTTGGTTTGTAAGGCATTATTCGGAACGATGGCATTCAACGGTGTTTGGAGATCATAATAACTGTATTCATATCTCCTGACAAGTTTGGGATCTCTAAAGTTCGACATTTTTTCATAGTTTTTTTTCTTTTTCAGTGGAGTTCATCATAGGCTTCAGTGATTGCTGAGAAATTCCTCTGACTCGCGGGAGTCGCAGAGACTCGATCACTTTTTTCATTTCGCTTCCTCAACATCTTAGCAATCTCCTCACCTTTCCACTCAGGTGGAGGTTGAGGTTTGGGTTTGAATTTCGCTTGAATGTGTTCCCCAATCACTTCCCCCGTTTTGTCCCCAATTTTTTCCATTCCTTTTTCAGCAGCTTTTGTTGCTAGCTTTTTTGCAGTTTCTCCAGTTAGTTTTTCCGCAACCTTTTTTGCAGTTTCACCAGTTAGTTTTGCAGCGATTGACGAAAGCAGACCACCACCACGCCGAACGCTTTCACCTGTGTCAGGATTCCTTTCACGCCTTTCCATTTTCAGTCAACTTTCTTGATCACAACCATCAAGGACACATCCTGATCGTTCAAATCAACTGGGCGATTCAATTCATCCGTGAACCAAAAACGAACTTCGGAAATGTGATTCTGATTCAATCTGTGCCAAAAATAGTCTGGTTTCGGACTGAGTTCAAAGGGCAGAGCTCGTGTTTTGGTGTTTGTGGGAAATGAAAACAAAACATTGCTTGCTTTTCCATTCAATATTGCAGAGTCCACCAAAGAGCAGCGAATTTGCAGGTTGTCAACGGAATTCGTGAGATTTGGGATGCGAACCCCATATGCACTGGCCGTCAAAATTCCCGCGTCAAATCCCAACAAATCTCGAAAACTTCCCTCTCGGAAATCTATTTGAAAGTCTGCATCAAGTGTGATCAATGTTCGGAAGGTTGCAGGGTTGAAAAAATCGTGATTTTCCCTTCCCCCAATTCCCTGCTCAATGCGTTTGTCAAATCCTCATAGTCATAAACACCAGGAGGGAAGGTCAAAGTTTCCCAACTTGTTCCATTGTCTTTGGAAATCTTCAGAGTGTCGTTTCCATATGCAGGTTGAATGTTGTACCAGCTGGCTGTCATTGAAAGATGTTGCAAAGCAATTGCAAATGTTCGGTTTTTTTCCAACTCCAACTCAGGCGAAAACTTCACTCGAAAATCATGCGTTTTGTTATGCACGTTTTCCTGTTTCGCATCCAGGGAATTGAAAGTCAATGCCGTGAAATTCATTTTATGTATTTTTCATAAAATTTTCGATGCTGTTCCCGATCAATAGCACCAATCTTCAAAAATTCATCGTTGATCATTGACAGATCATTTTTGATGATTTCTGAGTTGTTTCCAGCGAGTTGTGAACCCACCAAAACATGCAGTCTTTTCACCAAATCTTCTGGCTTTGAATAAAACATCACACTCGACCCCAGAACCTTGGATTTCCCAGATGACTTGTGGTTGGGAAGGTTCGCAAGCATTACCAGATCATTGAAAATTCTCGCTGCTTTCATCGAAACTGGTTTCTTGGGGTTGAAGCGTTTCGTGAACAAGTCAATCAAAGATCGATCTGCATCTGCCTCCAACACAACTTTCCCATCTCTCATAGCTTTGACTTTCATTTCATTCATGAGAAGGGGAACATCAATCATGAGTTGCCCAAATTGATCACCTTGAATCTTGTATGCATTGCGTTTGGGTTGCCGACCAGTCCCAACTCGATATTTCTCACCGGTCAGGAGGGAGTTGAGTCGGGCTAGATAATCGGAAAGAATTTTTCCATCATTCACAAGAATTGCCAACTCGGCTTCTTCTTCCCCAGATATAGTGTTTGCTTTTCTTTTCTCTTTCAACGGCCTCAAAGCTTTTGCATATTTCCCACTTCGTTTGGAGGTATAAAATTTCTTTTCATCTTCCAGTTTTGCTTGACTCATCCCGATCAATTCTTTCACTGGTTTCAAACCATATTTAGCATGAACCGCTTTTGCCTCTTCAGTCAAATTCTTCTCAACATCATATCTGGGAGTGGCTGATGATTCACTCATGCTTCGAACATGAGGTGTCCGTCTGGGTGTGGCTTCACTCCCAGAGGCTCCCTCCGGTCGCTCGGTCGTTGTGGAAAGTTGTGGCAATTCCTGATTCAAAGTCACAATATCTTGAATGCCCTCAATCATTTTGTTCTGTCCTTCCTGCAACACACCAATCAAACGATTCTGAGTTGCATCGGTCTTTTTCTGTTGTTCTAGGAGTGGTTCACGAAGAGTTTTGAAAGCTTCACTTCTTTCATGATCCCTGTCTTGTTCTCGATCTTTGAAGGTGTTTTTCAAATGAACCCTGGTTCGACGAATTTCATAATTCAGCATACGATCCTCCAAAACGTTTTTGAAGTTAGATAGATCCATTTATCTTCGGAAAATAACTTATCTCAGAAGATAAAAATGAAATTGAAGATATATGGAAACACTCCAGATTCTCACAACACCCAACTCTTTGATGAAGATCTCCGATTGATCATTGCAGGTCCTACAGGTTGTGGAAAAACCAACACTTTGATGAACATTCTTTGTCAATCACTTGTTTTCTTTGATCAGGTTTTCGTCTTCACCAGAACTCCAGAGCAATCAAAGATGGCAGAGTTGCAAGAAATCATGGATGAAATCAGCAAGAAAGCAGCATATGACGTGTTGCAAGTTCTTTCTCCGGAAGAAATAGACATTACCGAATATCCACCAGATTCCAGGAAAATCGTGGTTTTCGATGACTTGCTTCATGAGCCACCAAGAACTCAGGAAAAAATCGCGAAACATTTCACCCTTGGAAGGCATCAAAAAATCAGCCCGATTTATCTTTCACAATCTTTCTTTGGCATACCAACTGAAATCCGTTTGAATTCATCTCATATGATTCTTTATCCCCCCTCAACCACAAAACACCTCAAAATGATTGGGAGAGAAACCATGGTTGATCCAGCAATGTTTTCAAGTTTGAAACCATTTGACTTTCTCTTCCTGAATCGAAACAAGAAATCGGTTGCAAAAAACTTTGATGAGTCAATAAATGGGAGTTTTCAATAATCACCAAAGATTCAATGAACAAGGATTGTCTCATCTTGCCACGAAGGCTTTTGTCGCGTCAAATTCAATCGCCAGTGGTGGAAGTGTGTCAGGAAACATTGACATGAACGCCAATTCCATCACAAATCTTTCTTCCCCAACGCACAGTTCTGATGTGGCAACGAAGGGTTTCGTGGATGTGGAAAATGCCAAAAATCTGGCGAAATCTGGGGGAACCATGACTGGTGCGATTGACATGGGCAGTTTCAAAATTTCCAATCTCGCTGACCCAGTTGCAGATGATGACGCAGCCACAAAAAGCTTCGTTGTCAAGAGTAGTTTGCTTTCCATCCTTTCTGCAGCAACTTCCACATATGTTGACGCTTTCATCAACGAAAACGCAGAATGTTTCTATTACGTGGATCGTTTGACAGATGTGAAGCTGGAGGATGGAACACAGAAAATCAAGTTTTTGAAAGATCACACACTTTCTGGGTTGAATGCATCACAAAGCAACGCAACGAAACGCCCACTCGTTTCAACGCAGAAGAATGCGAAAAGATTTTTCATGACTTTCGATGGCACAGATGATGCCCTGATTTCCGACATCAATCTGAATCCGCAGGGAGGAGCAGCGGACATCGTGAACGTTTTCATTCTTTTCCGCCTGCATTCATTCAACGGCAACTATCACAATCTTCGAAATGGCCTCTTTGGACACGACGATGCAGGCTGGGATAAATTCGTGTGCTTCACAGATGTTGGCAATCTCCTCATTTCCGGAATTGATGGAAAAGACAACGAAGAAGTGGTGAATGCATCTCTTGCAACTTTGAACGCGTGGAATTGCGTTTCCATCCACTGGGATGTGCCGGGAGGAAGTGAAAAATCAAGCTGTTGGGTGAATGGGGCAAAAGCAAAAACTTTCACAGCCTCCACTTCCCCTGGGGCAAACACGATGGTTTTTGGCGACATCAACCCAAACAAAATGGTGCCACTTCACGGGGATGTGCAACTTTTCATTCTGTATAAGGGTCATGTGTTGAGTGAAAACGTGATCAAAGCTCACCACAAGATGATTTGCGAAAGGTTTGGAGTGGATCATGGAGAGATTGTTTTCTCCTAAAATGGGTGTATACAATAATTTACAATCTCATGCTTCAGGAAGTGGAAGACAAGTCAGATTAATCCAAACTGGTGGAATGAAACTCACAGCTTCCGGATTTGACGCGGTTGGAAAGAAAGTGGTGAATGTCGCTGAAGGTGTGAACGCGTCAGATGCAGTTGTGAAATCCCAACTTGACACAAAGACAAACAAGGCGGATCAGATTGTTTTGACTGACCACTTGAATTGTGATTATCACGCAATCACTAACTTGCAATCTGGGGGAGACAACGATGCTTTTACATTTTACACTGGAAAGGCAACTTTCCTGACTACTGATGGCTATCACTTCGACGCAAAAAATCAGGATATTCTCAATCTGGTGACAAATGAAAACGATGATTCATCTGCGGTGAATATGATCACTTTGAAAAAATTTCACCCAAATGCGCCTGCACCAACTCACGAAGTTGTGAAAGATTTAGATTTGAAGCACAGTTTCAATGTGATCAATGCAAAACAAAATATTCGGAGTTTCTATGCCACACATTATGACACACTCATGCCATTTGAGGATATTCGCGGAACTTTTTTGCCTAGGAATGAAACTTTCGCCATGGAAGTTGACTTAGACATGGGGCATCACAATATTTTCAACTTGAATGATCCAACAATGGATGCCCAAGCTGCCACAAAGCATTATGTGGATCAAACCTCTGCAAGAAACCTTCCATTGACAGGCGGGAAACTGATTGGGAATGTGAATATGAGTCAGAACAAGATCGTGAATTTGGCACCTCCAACAGGGAACAAAGATGCTGCCACGAAAGCTTATGTCGACTCCACGGCGTTTGATGGTGATATGCATAATTCGGCAATCACAAACTTGGCTGAACCCACCGCGAAAACAAACGCTGCCACGAAAAATTATGTCGATGAGACAGTGCACCAATCCGCTATCACTTCCCCAGGGGCCACAAACGTGTTTCACTATCTCATGGAAGATGTGGATGATTCAAGTTCGGAATCGAATGTGGAAGTCACAGGGATAGTTGATTTCGTTGGCAGTCCTCATGAATTCAACAAAAAAGCATATGCTTTCAAATTGACTAAGCAAGCTGACAACAGATTCATCGGGAGACTCGGATTCAATTTCTATCAACTTCCTGAGGGAGAATACACGGTTTGTTTTGAATATTTTCCACCCAAAACAACTGGAGCGACTTTGTCATGCGTTTCCACAGCAGTGAATGTGAAACGGCAAACATTCAAGACATTTGCAGGAGATCCTCCAGTTGCCGACATGTTCAGGGCAATTGTGCACGTGCACAAATATCACATTTCTCCTCCAGAATATCTGATGGTTGACATGCATTGGCCTGGAACAGCTTCAGATCCAGCGAAACAAGATGGGCATCTGATCGTCTATGGAGTTGCAGGATATGTTGCGGATGTGCCAGCGAATGTTTTCGATGCCCCATATTCCTTTGAAAATCAGCGAATGGTCATGCAAACGAACGTCGACTTGAATGGGCACAGAATCATTGGGGACAAATTTGTTATGACTGGTCACTTCAGAATAAGCGACAATTCAAACTTTTTCCTGTTTGGCGTTTCAAACTATCTGTTTTTCCCAATGGAAACAAAGATTGTTGGAGCAGCCATGGCATTTATGAATTTTCAAAGAACACCAAGAGTTGATATATATGTGGGCAGAGAAGGCAGCAGTCACACTATCCGCTGGGCTGGAAGAGCAAATGAGGCAAAGTGGAAATTCGATGTCGGGGATGGATGTGTTGTGAGTGAAATGCAGAAAGTGAATTTCCTGGTGCAAAAAGGAGTGAAACTGGGAAAAGATGATGTGATTGTCTTGACTTTGGTGTTTGAATTACTTTAAAAATCCAAAAGGTCTTTCCACGTCTGAATCATCCGAGGAATCTTCTTCTTCCTCTTCAAACATGCTGGGTGGTTCAATAATATTGTCAATCAACGCTTCATCCGCGATGCAGGTGATAGCATTCCGATTGCCAAGAAAGATTTGCTTCAAAATGACAACGACTTTTCCGAAAAGAATGTCACCAACAGCAGGGGTGAATTTGGATTTGAAATTTCCCCGTTTTTTCCAGAATCTCGCACGAAATTCATGCTGGCCGCGAGTTGTCAGTTTTGCCCAGAGTTTTCCACCTTTGAGAAAACTGAAATCACTTGCCTGGAAGTTTGCAGATTTGGGGAATTGTTTTCGCAGACTGGGTTTGGCGTTGTTTGCCAGATTCAGAATGTGCGTTTTGATCTTTTGAAACTTTTCCAGATCATCTGGGGAGAGAGTGCAAGACAGACTGAAAGTTTTCCAGTCTTTGTTTTCAAAGATTTGCATTTCTGATTCGAAAAGGAATTTGGGCATCGCATCGTCACACAGGAGTGGAAGAACCACTCCAAACTTCATTTTTCTCGGTTCGCCGAGTTGGATTTTCTCGACTTTGACTTCTTGCAGATTCATTTTAATTTGTGAATTTTTTTAAAAAAATGTCACGAATTAAAATGTGTTTGACTAGACCCGATTTTTTGCAAGTGGAAGATTTTGACATGATTTCCCCAGTTTTCCCCGAGATTGAGATTGAGGAAGAAAATGAAAATGACTTGAATTTGCACGACAATCCAAGGATGGAAGATGTCTTGCTGGAAATGCATGCCATGACTCTTCACGACGTTGAAGCAGTTCCAGAAAATGTTTTGTTTTCCCAGTGGGAGGAATTGGAAACTTTGCCAATGAAAGATCCGCAGAGAATGGTTCTGATTCGTCAATGGGCGAGGGTTTGGCCAAGAGAGCTGATAGAACAAGATGCCTTTCTTTTCCCAGATGGTTTGGAAACTCAGATTTGTGGCGGGGATCGGGAGGTGGAATTGGAGATTGTGAATGTTTAATTCAATGCAAAATGCATGGAATTAAGTCAAAAGAATTTCCGAAAGTGGAACAATTGCGGAAGTGCTTTCTCCCCTTTCATTTTTCATCAGCGGGTGACCCAACTTGATTTTTCGTTGAACCTTTGCAGCTTGCCTCCATTGCCTCAAACTGTCAAGGCATTTCTCCATTTCCTCCGATTTCCAATTCACTTCATGCGAAATTTCATGAGCATCCAGGAAATGGTTTTGTTTCTTCAGAAATTGATTGATAAACATTGTTCGTGAAAGACCAAACTCTGCCTCGATTTCCTCAATCGTGGAGAAATATTTCCCATTTATCTGGGCAATTGGTGTTGTTTCTTTCTTGATCACAAATCGTTTCCCATCCGATCTTCTGCGATAATTTGGGTTGTCTCGTTTGAGAATTTGAAAAATATGATTTCTGAGAATTCCAGTTTTCTCAGATGCTTCCTGAAAATTCAGGAAAACCTGCTTTTCACAACCTTCTTCCTGAATTGAAAACTTCATTTTTATATACAAAAATTATTTTGGGATAAAAAATGAATCGCGTGACATTGAGAAGAATGCAAGGTTTTGCCCGAAAGATGGGTTTGGAGGGATTTGAAGATATTCGTGACAAACAAGAAATGTGGGATTGGTTGGATTCGGAAATCAGGCAAAAAATTGAACCACCGCCACCACCTGTGGAAATAAAAATCCATCCCCTGACGAAACGTTGGCGGGAAAGAAATTTGGAGAAGTTGATTGCGAACACAAAAAGTGAAGATGGAAAACGAAAATTCAGGCAAGAATTGGCGAATTTGAGGGGATTGGAACTGGAACCGATTTTCGAAGTGAAAGCCAGTGCTTTGAAAGAATTCGCAACTGATTTGTCGATTTCTGTGGATTTCCAAGGAACTCCACAAGATTTCTTCCAGATTGTGAAGCCAGATGTTTTGCGAGTTTTCCGGGAAAATCCAAGAAACAAAGTGAAGATGATTTTGAAATGTTTGATGGCAAAGAATAATTTGACAACGGGTGAAGTTGAATTTGCCACTCCTGCTTTTCACTCAGAAATTGCAACACTTCTGGAAGGTTCCAATCCATCAGAATTGTTTTCCACCATGTCAGGAAAAGTTCTGGAGAATTTTGCAAACTTCCTGCGAACTGGAAGCAACTGGATGTTCATGAATGTGGAAGAATTTGCAATTTCCCTGACACGTTTTCGCCCGTTGAGAGGATCCAGTTTCATTCAAATACCTCCAGCTTTGAGGAGAATTGGAGCAGTTGTGAATATGAAGAATTCTGATGAAATGTGTTTCAAATATGCTGTGACTCGTGCAAGAAATCCAGTTGAAAGAGATGCAGAAAGAATCACGAAACTTTTGCAAAAGCAAACTGAAGCTTTTGACTGGGAAGGAATTTCATTTCCAACTCCCCTGTCTGACATTGACAAGTTTGAAAAGAAAAATGGCTTTGGTGTCAATGTGTTTTGCTGGGAACACAACACGACTGTGCCGTTGAGAATTTCCAAGTTGCCTGGGATTGATTTGATGCTGTTGAGAAAGATTGTTGATGGTCAGGTGAAATCCCACTTCTGCTGGGTGAGAAATCTGAATCGTTTGCTGCGTGCACAAGTTTCGAGACACAAGGGAGCCATGCATTTCTGCCGAAGATGTCTGAATCATTTCGGGAGTGAAGCAAAGTTGGCAAATCATCTGACAAGTTGTTCCCAGTTTGAAGCTGTCAGGATTGACATGCCGAAGGAGGGAGAGAAGATTCAGTGGAAAAACTTCCAACGAAAGCAGAAAATAGAAGTTGCAATTTTCGGTGATTTTGAATCACGTTTGGTGCCAATTCATTCGACACAACCTCCTGAGGAAAACAGTTTCACTGAAAAATTTCAGAAACATGTGCCAGTTTCATTTGCCTTTCACTGTATGTCCGATGTTGTGAAAAGAGATCCAGTTTTGTTTCGCGCTGAAGATGACGAAGTGGATGTTGGAAAGAAGTTTGTGGAAGAATTGGTGGCATGTGTGAAAGGTATTCAGGAAGAAGTGAAAAAACCGAAGAAGATGAAATTTGGCGAAGAAGAGAAAAAACAGTTTGAATCAGCTGACATATGTTGGTTTTGTGAAAGAAAGTTTGTCGAAAATGACAGGAAAGTTAGAGATCATTGCCATTTCACGGGAAAGTTCAGAGGAGCTGCGCATGAAAACTGCAATCTGCAATCACGAAAGCCAGCATTCACCCCAGTGTTTTTTCACAACTTGAAGGGATATGATGCGCATTTTATCGTGAAAGCTTTGGGAGATATTCCCGGAGATATCAAATGCTTGCCAAACAATGAAGAGAAGTTCATTTCATTTTCGAAGATGATTGAAATTGGCAGATGGACAGATACCAATGGGAAAACTCGAATTGATTGGCATGAAATCCGATTTTTGGATTCAATGGGATTCATGGCGAGTTCTTTAGAAGATCTGGTGAAAAATTTGACAGAAGATGATCTGATTGAGACCAAACGACTTTTCAGAGAAGATTGGAAGTTGGCGAGACAAAAAGGAATCTTTCCCTATGAGTGGTTGACAACTGTGGAAAAATTCAAAGAAAGTTTGCCACGGAAGAAAGCTTTTTGTCCCAGTTGAAAGGAGAAGGAGTGAGTGAAGCAGACATGGAGCATGCCAGAAATGTTTGGGAACAGAGAAAGATGCAGAACATGGGAGAATTTCACGATTTCTATTTGCTGTCTGATGTTTCTTTGCTAGCTGATGTGTTTGAGGGATTCAGGAGAATTTGTTTGACACACTATGGTTTGGATCCTGCTTGGTATTTCACAACACCCGGACTTTCTTGGGATTGTGCCTTGAAAACTAGTGAAATTGAACTAGAATTGTTGACTGATCCAGAAAAACTGCTTTTCTTTGAAAAAGCAATTCGTGGAGGAGTTTCCACAATATTTCACAGGAGAGCAACTGCAAATAATCGATATGTAGATGACTTTGAACCGGAAAAACCTCGAATTTTTGTGCCATATTGGGATGCTAACGGTCTTTATGCCTGGGCCATGTCACATCCTTTGCCAGTTGGCGGATTTGAATGGATGAGTGAAGATGAATTGGGCAAGTGGAGAAATGAAACATGTTTATTGGAAGTTGATGTAGAAATTCCCAAAGAATTGCATGACAAATTCAATGATTTCCCACCCCTGCCAGAGAGAATTGTGGTTGGAGGAGTTGAAAAGCTGATTCCGAATTTGTGGGATAAAAAGAAGATGATTGTGCATTGGAGAGCTTTGAAACAAGCCTTGGATTTGGGATGTGTGTTGAAGAAAGTTTGGAGGGGTGTGAAATTCATCGAAAAACCCTGGCTGAAGACATTCATCGACAAAAATGTGAAACTTCGTCAAGCTTCCAGAAATGACTTTGAGAAAGCTTTTTTCAAATTGATGAACAATGCAGTATTTGGGAAAACGATGGAAAACATCAGGAAACGTGTGGATATGTCACTGGTGAATTCAGAAGCAAAATTGGAGAAATTGGCAGCAAGACCCAACTTTTCCCACCGAACTATTCTGGGGGAGAATCTGGTGGCAGTTCACATGAAACGGACTAAGTTAAAATTCGACAAACCAATCTATGTGGGCCAGTCGATTCTAGATATTTCGAAAACTTGCATGTTTGAATTTCACTATGAATATGTAAAGAAAAAGTGGTCGAAAGCGCAACTTTGCTTCACTGACACAGATTCCCTGCTTTATAAGATTGAAACAGATGACTTGTTTGACGATATAGCAGGAGATGTGGAAAAGAGATTTGACACGAGTGAATTTGCACCAGATCATCCCCGAGTTAGGGATGGAACGATTCAGAGAATGAACAAGAAAGTGTTGGGATTGATGAAAGATGAAACTTGCGGGAAACAAATCATTGAATTTGTGGGATTGAGATCTAAGTGTTATTCCCTGAAAGTGGAAGGGGGAAAAGAAAGCAAGAAATGCAAAGGAGTGAAGAAAAATGTTGTGGAGAAAAACATCTGTCATGAAGATTATGTGAATGTGTTGGAAAGTGGGGAATCGCAAATGAGACAGATGATGGCCATTCGAAGTGAGAAGCATGAAATGTCGACAGTGAGGATCAATAAGAAAGCTTTGAGTGCAGATGATGACAAACGAATTGTGTTGGAAGATGGGGTGTCGACTTTGGCGTGGGGGCATTGGAGAGCAGGTGGGAAAATGCCTGAGGGAGCGAAGCGACCACCGGAGGAGGGGAGGAGGAATGTGGTGGAGAATGTGATGTGTGAAGTAGATGTGGTGAAAAATGAAGAAGTGGAAGAAAAAATGAAATCGGAAGAAGATGTGAAAGCTGAGAAGTTTGAGAAGAAAAAAGCGCAGGTGACAAGATATTTAAAGAAGATGCAGAAAGCTGGTGAGAATGTGTCACTGTTCCAACTAACAAATAAGTTTAATGTGAAAGAAGAAGTTTTATTTGAACAGATGAATTGCAAACCATTGCCCGGACATCGAGTGGGATTGAAAGATTGATCTTAAATTTTCATTTCCTGTGGAAATGAACTTGAAGATTCCCTGCGCATTTGAACTTATTGTGATTTGATTGGGGAAAGTTTGTGCTTGTTAGCAGAAGTTGTGCTGGGGCAGTAGATTTTTGAGGGAAAAGTTTGTGCTGAAAAATGAAAATACGCTAGTAATCTGTGATTTGCAGCATATTTGTGCTGTGGGAATAAGTGGGGGTGCGTTGGAATCCCCAATTATTAACTACTGACGTTTCTAGAAAACTCGAGCCTTCAGTTGTTTAGAACAGCAACACTTACCATGGTAACCCCAAATATGGAGTCACGAAATCCTATGGATCGGTTATATGCAGAAAATCACTCAAAAACGTAAAAAGTCACTGACGACAATAACTTAAGGGAGTTGCACTAGCATTCATTTAGCCCATGTTTTTTTAATTGCTCTGATCGGTTAGATTTAAAAGCTATGGTGCGTAAAATATCAATTTTGTTATCAAGGCGCAAAAGAAAACTGTCGAAGTCTAGGATGCCGCCGCCTACGCTTGTTGCAAAAACATGATATTTGGCGACAATCAAACAGTAGTTAAGAACTTTCCAATTGTTTGACTCTTTGTGCCAACCGTATAAAAAAGTATTTTCAGATAAGGTCAGTTTCTCATTAAATTAGACAAAAAGTCCAAAACAACAAGGATACACTGCAAGTAATTAACATGTGTCTTAGAGATTGATTTTCAAGGTTACATAAAGGACAGACTTGCCAGACTTAGAAATCGCACTGTTTTGCCTATTTGGCGACGATTTGAGGCCAGGACGCCGATTTCGAGATCTGGTGTGCTCAAAAGTGAAATTTTGCTAAAACTTGCTCCGCACGGCCCCAAACCTGCGTTTCGTACACTTTTCATAGAAATCGCACTGCTTTCCTGATTTGGCGATGATTTGAGGCCAGTACGACGATTTTGAGATTTGGTGTGTGCTCAAAAGTGAGATTTTGCCAAAACGTGCTCCGCACGGCCCCAAACGTGCGTTTTGTGCACTTTTCATAGAAATCGCACAATATCTGTCTCCATTTAGAATTTAGGTTTCAAAATATGATGCCATCCAAGAATCAGGACCGCCATTTTAGAATTTTTCTCAAAGAAAACAATTATAAAAAATGGACAATTTATCCAAATCATCTGAAACTTGGTACAGAACATCCTAATAATCTGTAAATGTACACATCAAAGCACAAGTCCATATCTTTCTCCACTCAGCATTTAGGTTTCAAAAAATATGTTTTTTCCTAGCCATTTTCATTCATGTCATAATGACGTCACAATGAGACATCGACACTGTCAATCTACTAACCTTATGATTTTGTACTATCTGCTAAATTTGAAGTCTAAAGCGGTAATACTTTAGGAGTTATGATGGGGTATGTTTTAAAACATATCAGTGTCCGTACATGAAGCTGGTCATCACAGCAGGGACAAGCCATGGAGCGGTGAGTACACGCTCTTTTGTGCTCCGCATTTGTACTCTATTTAGACCTTTTCAAGACTATGCACGACCAAACCAACTATCAGAACTATGACATAAGGTCCTAGTGCTACTCTAGGAAACTGTTTTCCCAACCGAAAGTGTTTGCTTTTGCATAGTCAGCAGTTTATCTTTAGATATTTAATCCTTGCCTCAAGAAATCACTTTATGGCTTTTAGAGACAAAGGACGAGGGTTTATCTATACTTTTATGATAGATGTAGTTGATACACCAGGAAAGGAACACTTTGGTGTAAGTTTTGCGTGAATTCATCATTGTGCTTAGGAGTAATTAAAAACTGAATAATTAATTAGCTGCAAATTTCAACCGTTAATAACATCGTCAGATCTTGTGTTTATGGTAGTGTTTATATCAATCGAGTTAGATCCCAAAGTGATCTAACCGTGTTGCTAAAGTCAAGGAAACAGCTTCTAAAACATGCGAGTTATTAACAGTTGAATTTTGTCCAACATGGCGGATCCAAAAGTGCGTCAAACATGCAAACGAGGCTATACTTTGAACGTTAATATCTCTGACGGGATTTTATCACACTTCCTCAAATTCGCAGGATATATACAACGTCTTTAATACTATTTGCCAATACACTCGGCGTTATTATCGGCTCAACGGTTTGTTTCTAGCCTTGTTTACAAGTTTTTCAAACATGGAAACGAGGCTACAATTTGATCGTTAATATCTCTGAGGGGATTACATCAAACAAATTCAAATTTGCAGGATATATAGCATGACTTTTATACTATCTGCGAATATACTCGGTTTTAATATCGGCTCAATCTTATGCTTCTAGTTCAAATCCTCAAACACATGCGAAAACACCTCAACAGAAGCTAATATAATATAATATAATATAATTTAATATAATATAATAAAATATATTATCATGCTTATAATGGTGACCAAGCAGCGAAGGATGTCTTGAAGGGGAAAAGACAAAGAGTACCGTACAACAAGGACAAAGACATTAACTGGAACACGTTTCGCTCCGATTATCGCCACTGTGCAGTTCTTTACCAAGCAGTGGATGCTTTGGGCCTTGAAATGCTACAAAGGGGCGCCAAACGGGCCTTGGGGTGCATGTCCTGGATCTCTCAGCAAACGAGAGATTGATGACCTAGCCTCGAAGGTGCTACAAAGGTGCGCCAAACGGGCCTTGGGATGCATGTCGATGATCTCTCAGCAATGAGAGATTGATGACCAAGCCTCACGAGCCCTTGACACTGAGACATTATATGGAATGTACAAGTTAACGCTAGACTGTGCGCCAGAAACGTTTCACTTAAACGAAGATCAAACAGTTGGCGATGCAGATAAGGACATTGAGAGAGACGAGGAAGAGAAGAAGTCCAGGAAAACAAAAGCCACGCCAACAGACAGTGAGAGCGACTACCAACCTGTAAAGAAGGCAAAGAAGAAAACAGCAAGTGCCCTTACAACAGACAGCGAGAGCGATTTCCAAGCGCCCGTAAAGAAAACGAAAAAGAAAACAGCAAGTTCCCTGAAGAGCGATGACGAAGCGACCGTAAAGAAAACGAAAAAGAAAGCAGCAAGCCCCCTGAAGAGCGACAGCGAGCAGAAACGGGCCTTGGAGTGCATGTCGATGTTCTCTCAGCAATGAGAGATTGATGACCAAGCCTCAAGAGCACTTGACACTGGGACATTATATGGAATGCACAAGTTAACGCTAGACTGTTCGCCAGAAACGTTTCACTTAAACGAAGATCAAACAGGTGGCGATGCAGATAAGGACATTGAGAAAGACGAGGAAGAGAAGAAGTCCAGCAAAAGAAAAGCGATACCAACAGACAGTGAGAGCGACTACGAACCTGTAAAGAAGGCAAAAAAGAAATCAGCAAGTGCCCTTACAACAGACAGCGAGAGCGATTTCTTAGCGCCCGTAAAGAAAACGAAAAAGAAAACAGCAAGTCCCCTGAAGAGCAATGACGAAGCGCCCGTAAAGAAAACGAAAAAGAAAAAGCAGCAAGTCCACTAAAGAGCGACAGCGAGCAGAAGAAAAGAAGCCATCATAAGGAGAGGATGTGCAGGATAACAGGCTGCTTCTTTTACGGCTACAACCTTCAACGTGATATACAAATGCTCGTCAGGAAGGGCGGCATAGAAGAGGAAGACATTCCCCGTTTGACGTCGATGATTTGAGGACAGTACGACGATTTTGAGATCTGGTGTGCTCTAAGTGAGATTTTGCCAAAACTTGCTCCTCACGGCCCCAAACGTGCGTTTTGTGCACGTTTCATAGAAATGCAGTTTTCGCTTTTTGGCGATGATTTGAGGCCAATACCACGATTTTGAGATCCGGTGTGTTCAAAAGTGAGATTTTGCCAAAACGTGCGTTTTGTGCATTTTTCATAGAAATGCACTGTTTTCGCTTTTTGGCGATGATTTGAGGTCAGTACGACGATTTTGAGATCTGGTGAGATCAAAAGTGAGATTTTGCCAAAACGTGCTCCGCACGGCCCAAAAGGTTGGTTTTGTGCACTTTTCATAGAAATGCACTGTTTCCGCTTTTTTGCGATGATTTGAGGTCAGTACCACGATTTTGAGATCTGGTGTGCTAAAAAGTGAGATTTTGCCGAAACTTGCTCCGCACGGTCCGAAACGTACGTTTTGTGCATTTTTCATAGAAATGCACTGTTTTCGGTTTTTGGCGATGATTTGAGGTCAGTACGACGATTTTGAGATCTGGTGTGCTCAAAAGTGAGATTTTGCCAAAACTTGCTCCGCACGGCCCAAAAAGTTCGTTTTGTGCACTTTACATAGAAATGCACTGTTTGCGCTTTTTTGCGATGATTTGAGGTCAGTACGACGACTTTGAGATCTGGTGAGATCAAAAGTGAGATTTTGCCAAAACGTACTCCGCGCGGCCCGAAACGCACGTTTTGTGCATTTTTCATAGAAATACACTGTTTTCGCTTTTTGGCGATGATTTGAGGTCAGCACGACGATTTTGAGATCTGGTGTGCTAAAAAGTGAGATTTTGCCAAAACTTGCTCCGCACGGCCCGAAACGTACGTTTTGTGCATTTTTCATAGAAATGCACTGTTTTCGCTTTTTGGCAATGATTTGAGGTCAGTACGACGATTTTGAGATCTGCTGTGCTCAAAAGTGAGATTTTGCCAAAACGTGCTCCACACGGCCCAAAAAGTTCGTTTTGTGCACTTTTCATAGAAATGCACTGTTTCCGCTTTTTTGCGATGATTTGAGGTCAGTACCACGATTTTGAGATCTGGTGTGCTAAAAAGTGAGATTTTGCCAAAACTTGCTCCGCACGGCCCCAAACGTGCGTTTTGTGCACTTTTCATAGAAATGCACTGTTACCGCTTTTTTGCGATGATTTGAGGTCAGTACGACGATTTTTAGATCTGGTGTGCTAAAAAGTGAGATTTTGCCAAAACTTGCTCCGCACGGCCCGAAACGTACGTTTTGTGCATTTTTCACAGAAATGCACTGTTTTCGCTTTTTGGCAATGATTTGAGGTCAGTAGGACGATTTTGAGATCTGGTGTGCTAAAAAGTGAGATTTTGCCAAAACTTGCTCCGCACGGCCTGAAACGTACGTTTTGTGCATTTTTCATAGAAAAGCGCTGTTTTCGGTTTTTGGCGATGATTTGAGGCCAGTACCAAGATTTTGACATCCGGTGTGTTTAAAAGTGAGATTTTGCCAAAACGTGCTCGGTACGGCCCAAAACGTGCGTTTTGTGGACTTTTCATAGAAATGCACTGTTTCCGCTTTTTTGCGATGATTTGAGGTCAGTACAACAATTTGAGATCTGGTGTGCTGAAAAGTGAGATTTTGCCAAAACTTGCTCCGCACGGCCCCAAACGTACGTTTTGTGCATTTTCCATAGAAAAGCGCTGTTTTTTATTTTTGGCGATGGTTTGAGGCGAGTATGAAGATTTTGAGATCCAGTGTTTTCAAAAGTGAGATTTTGCAAAAACTTGCTCCGCACGGTCCGAAACGTACGTTTTGTGCATTTTTCATAGAAATGCACTGTTTTCGGTTTTTGGCGATGATTTGAGGTGCGTAGACCGGATGTCTTCTCCTGCATGTGTTTGTGGATGTGCGACATGAGTGCTAAATCGTCAGCAAAGTCCAGGTCTTCGAGTTGTGTCAAGAGGGTCCATCTGATGCCTCGCGCTTGGTCTGCTGTTGTCTGTCTCATCACCCAGTCGATTGTCAAGTTGAAAAGCATCGCAGACATACAACAGCCTTGTATAACACCGGTCTTCACGCTGAAGCTGATCTCGCTGCTTCTTACCCTGCATGAGAAGTTGCTTTAGAAGCTTTTGATGACAAGAACAATCGCCTGCGGTATTCCATATGCCCTGAGAATTCGCCATAGACTCTCTCGATGGATGCTATCAAAGGCTTTTTCAAAGTCTACAAAGTTGATGTACAACTGTCTCTGCAATTCTGTGCACTGTTCGATGATGTTTCGCAGAGTGAATATTTGATCTGTGTACCCTCTTCCTGGTCGAAAACCAGCCTGCTCCTTTCGGAGTTGCTGCTCCAACGCGTCTGAAATTCGCTTGATGATGATTTTTGCGAGGATCTTGCTTGGAACAGACAGGAGGGTGATTCCTCTCCAGTTGTTACAGTTGCTCAGGGCTCCCTTTTTCGGGATCTTTACTGTGACGCCTTCCGTCCAATCTTCTGGTAGTTGCTTCTCGTCCCAGATGGCTGTAAAGAGTGGCTGAAGAACTTGCGCTGCAAGCTCTGGGTCTGCCTTGAAGAGTTCTGCTTTGAGGCTGTCTTGACCAGGGGCCTTTCCGTTTTTGAGGGATCTGATGGCTGCCACAATTTCTGCATTCTCAGGTGGCGCTGTATTTACATCCAGGTCTTTGGCCGGGTCCTGTACATCCGCTGTAACTGTTGGTGGTGGTCTGTTTAGAACTTCGCTGAAATGTTCTGCCCATCTCGCCTCTTGTTCCGCATCTGTTGTTAGTAGCCGTCCCTGTTTATCGGCGATGGGTGCGTCTGTAGATCCCCGGTACTTGCCGCTGACGAGCTTAGTGATTTTGTACACTCGTCCTTGTTCTCCTCTGGCAGCGGCCTCTTCTGCTTCCCTTGCAAGGCCTTCCATGTAGGCCCGCTTGTTGGCCCTAGTCATTCTTTTCACTGTTTGATCAGCTTCCCTGTACTGTTGCTTGTACCTCTCTTTGAGCCTCTCTGACTTGGTCTCCAACACTCTCTTCTAAAGGGCTCTCCTGTTCTCAATGGCTTTCCAGGTATCCATTGTTATCCACTCTTTCCTCCTCTTTCGTCCTCTTCCTAAGCAAGCTTCACTGGTCTGTGTATAGGCTGATCTTATTTGCTTCCACGCGGTGTCGATTCCAACCGACTCTGTCTGGGTGTAGTTTTCAGCATCTGCCAAAACTTGGAACTTGTTCTTCAGCTTAAGGATGAAGGCATTCTTTATTTTAGGGTCGCGCAGCTTCTCCACGTCAAACTGCTGTTGTCTTGGTTTCTCAGGTCCATTCTTTCTCAGTTTCACTTTCAGAGTTGCAGTGACAAGGTGGTGATCACTGCCAACATCTGCTCCTCTTTTCACTCTAACGTCTTGCAGCGATCTTCTCCACACCCCATTAATCATCAGGTGGTCGATCTGATTCTTGTCTCTGCCGTTAGGTGAACACCAGGTAAGTTTATGATGTCTGGGTGTGCAAAGAGAGTCCCGCCAATGACAAGATCGTATGTCCAGCAGCATTCAAGCAGTCTCTCTCCATTGTTGTTCATACTTCCACACCCTTTCTTACCCATGGCTCTCTCGTAGTTGGTGTTATCATTTCCAACTTTAGCATTCAAGTCTCCCATCACTATCTTCATTTCATGTCTTGGTATGTTCTCCAAAACTTGCTCCGCACGGCCCGAAACGTACGTTTTGTGCATTTTTCATATAAATGCACTGTTTTCGCTTTTTGGCGATGATTTGAGGCTAGTACCACGATTTTGACATCCGGTGTGCTCAAAAGTGAGGTTTTGCCAAAACTTCCTCCGCACGGCCTTAAACGTGCATTTTGTGCATTTTTCATAGAAAAGCACTGTTTTTGCTTTTTGGCGATGGGTTGAGGCGAGTATGAAGATTTTGAGATCCAGTGCGTTCAAAAGTGAGATTTTGCAAAAACTTGCTCCACACGGCCCGAAACGTACGTTTTGTGCATTTTTCATAGGAATTCACTGTTTTCGGTTTTTGGCGATGATTTCAGGTCGGTACGACGATTTTGAGATCTGGTGTACTCAAAAGTGAGATTTTGCCAAAACGTGCTCCGCACGGCCTAAAACGTACGTTTTGTCCATTTTTCATAGAAATGCACTGTTTTCTCTTTTTGGCGAAAATTTGAGGTCAGTACGACGATTTTGAGATCTGGTGTGCTCAAAAGTGAGGTTTTGCCAAAACTTGCTCCGCACGGCCCCAAACGTGCGTTTTGTGCATTTTTCATAAAAATGCACTGTTTTTGGTTTCTAGCGATGATTTGAGGTCAGTACGACGATTTTGAGATAAGAAAGGTGGCGTTGTGGCACCTAGAAAAATGGTTATAGACAATATTGAATGTTTACAAAATGAAGTGGACCTTGTCGACGTTTGGAGAGTTAAAAATCCACAATCTAGAAGTTACACTTGGATCCAAAAATCTCCACCGATTTTCTGTCGTTTAGATTACTGGCTTGATATCAAACAACTTACAGGATTTTGTAAATACAACAGGAAGCGAGAATTTATCAGACAAAAGGTGTATCGGGGATTGGATTAAGTATAATATTCGGAACCATGCTATTTTGTTCTCGAAAAAGAAAGCCAAAGAACTATCTGCAATGGAAAAAAACTTACAAGTATACGAGGAAGCAACTAAAAAATTGGAACAGGACCCTTCCGACTCTAACCTAAATACTCTAAATGAAGCAAAAGAAACTCTAGAAAGTTATTAGGAGGAAAAAACAAGGGGTGTAATTATTCGCGCAAGGGCACGATGACACGAGCATGGCGAGAGAAGTACAAAATATTTTCTAAATTTAGAAAAGCGTAATCACGTCAAAAAACATATAAGAAAACTATTAACAAGTGGTGCCATTACATGTGATCCTTTTGGGATACTGAACGACCAAAATACGTTTTTACCATAGCTTGTACCAATCAAACGTAACAGATGAGGATAAAGAAAATGCAAACGAATTTTTAAATAATTTGAATATGCCAAGATTATCAGAAGAACAAAAACAATCTTGTGAAGAAGAAACATTTGTTGAAGAAATTTCAGCCGTTCTTAACAGTTTTGAGAGTAACAAATCCCTTGGTAATGATCGAATACCAATAGAAGTTTACAAAAGTTGCTGGGAATTAATTTGTGATCCAGTTATGGAAAGTGTGAGGGAGTGTTTCAACCACGGCGAAATGTCTAGCTCTCAAAGAAAAGCAATTATAACTCTTATAGAAAAGCAACATAAAGATCGAACTCTCATTAAAAATTGGAGGCCAATCTCTCTTATTAATGTGGATGCAAAAATAATTTCAAAAGTGATTACGCAAATGCAACGAAGTAAAGCAGCTAAAAATGGACTGAGCCGTTATAACGCACGCATTTTGATTTGAGATAAATGTCACGATTGACACTGCCTCTCCAGCAAACAAAGGCAACTTTGATATCAAGCTAAACTGTAATCCACTTCAATCCTTACAATCCTGCGCTTTATCTCTAAAAGACTACTTTCGTTTTGTATTATAGGATCTTTTTATCCAATTAAGTTGTATATTTTGTGCCATTTGGCGATATAACGTGGAAATAAATTAAGCGACATTTTGCCATTTCGGCGGGACAGTGTCATTACTATGCATGTACGAAGAGTATTCACGAATTGCCACGGCTAAAACAGAAAATTCCCGAAAAATTGACGAAGAGCCTCCGTAAATTTGCTCCTAGGAGCCAACAAATGTCTGAACTTATGACAAACAAACAATTTATTTTTTCCATCTTACAAGTATTAGCTAAGCAAATGCAACGAAGTAAAGCGGCTCAAAATAGACTGAACCTTCTCAAACACGCATTTTCATTTCAGAAAAATGTCACGATTGACACTGCCTCTCCAGCAAACTAATTCAACTTTTATATCAAGCTAAATCTTAATCCACTTCAATCCTTGCAATCCTGCGCTTTATCTCTAAACTACTACTTTTGTTTTGTACTATAGGATCTTTTTATCCAATCAAGTTGTATATTTTGTGCCATTTGGCGATATAAAGTGGAAATAAGCTGAGCGACATTTTGCCATTTCGGCGGGACAGTGTCATTACTATGCATTTACGAAAAGTATTCACGAGGTGCGAGCTTAAAACCGAAAAATTCCGAAAAAAAGCCGAAGAGGCTCCGTAATTTTTCTCCTAGGAGCCAACAAATGTCTCATAAGTTATGACAAACAAACAATTTATTTTTGTATCTTTCAAACATTGACTAAGCAAATGCAACGAAGTAAAGCAGCTAAAAATAGACTGAGCCGTTATAACGCACGCATTTTGATTTCAGATAAATGTCACGATTGACACTGCCTCTCCAGCAAACAAAGGCAGCTTTGATATGAAGCTAAACTGTAATCCAGTTCAATCCTTGCAATCCTCCGCTTTATCTCCAAACTACAACTTTTGATTTGTACTATAGGATCTTTTTATCCAACTAAGTTGTATATTTTGTGCCGTATAACGTGGAAATAAGTTAAGCGACATTTTTCCATTTCGGCGGGACAGTGTCATTACTATGCATGTACGAAGAGTATTCACGAATTTCCACGGCTAAAACAGAAAATTACCGAAAAATTGACGAAGAGCCTCCGTAAATTTGCTCCTAGGAGCCAACAAATGTCTCAACTTATGACAAACAAACAATTTATTTTTTCAATCTTAGAAGTATTAGCTAAGCAAATGCAACGAAGTAAAGCAGCTCAAATAGACAGAGCCGTTATAACAAACGCATTTTGATTTCAGATAAATGTCACGATTGACACTGCCTCTCCTGCAAACAAAGGCAACTTTGATTTCAAGCTAAACTGGGTAGATTCTGCATGTACCGGTCACATATTACGTAAAACAAAAGGAACAAAGAACGACAATAATACAAATGCAAAACAAGACCAAAAATACAATACCTCACAAACAATAGAAGACAATGAGTGGTTAATGGGTACCGGTACATGCAGAAAGACCCCTAAACTGTAATCCACTTCAATCCTTGCAATCCTGCGCTTTATCTCTAAACTACTACTTTTGTTTTGTACTATAGGATCTTTTTATCCAACCAAGTTGTATATTTTGTGCCATTTGGCGATATAAAGTGGAAATAAGCTGAGCGACATTTTGCCATTTCGGCGGGACAGTGTCATTACTATGCATTTACGAAAAGTATTCACGAGTTGCGAGCTTAAAACCGAAAAATTCCGAAAAAACGCCGAAGAGGCTCCGTAATGTTTCTCCTAGGAGCCAACAAATGTCTCATAAGTTATGACAAACAAACAATTTATTTTTGTATCTTTCAAACATTGACTAAGCAAATGCAATGAAGTAAAGCAGCTAAAAATAGACTGAGCCGTTATAACGCACGCATTTTGATTTCAGATAAATGTCACGATTGACACTGCCTCTCCAGCAAACAAAGGCAGCTTTGATATGAAGCTAAACTGTAATCCAGTTCAATCCTTGCAATCCTGCGCTTTATCTCCAAACTACAACTTTTGATTTGTACTATAGGATCTTTTTATCCAACTAAGTTGTATATTTTGTGCCGTATAACGTGGAAATAAGTTAAGCGACATTTTTCCATTTCGGCGGGACAGTGTCATTACTATGCATGTACGAAGAGTATTCACGAATTTCCACGGCTAAAACAGAAAATTACCGAAAAATTGACGAAGAGCCTCCGTAAATTTGCTCCTAGGAGCCAACAAATGTCTCAACTTATGACAAACAAACAATTTATTTTTTCAATCTTAGAAGTATTAGCTAAGCAAATGCAACGAAGTAAAGCAGCTCAAATAGACAGAGCCGTTATAACAAACGCATTTTGATTTCAGATAAATGTCACGATTGACACTGCCTCTCCTGCAAACAAAGGCAACTTTGATTTCAAGCTAAACTGGGTAGATTCTGCATGTACCGGTCACATATTACGTAAAACAAAAGGAACAAAGAACGACAATAATACAAATGCAAAAGAAGGCCAAAAATACAATACCTCACAAACAATAGAAGACAATGAGTGGTTAATGGGTACCGGTACATGCAGAAAGACCCCTAAACTGTAATCCACTTCAATCCTTCAATCCTGCGCTTTATCTCTAAACTACTACTTTTGTTTTGTACTATAGGATCTTTTTATCCAAACAAGTTGTATATTTTGTGCCATTTGGCGTTATAAAGTGGAAATAAGCTGAGCGACATTTTGCCATTTCGGCGGGACAGTGTGATTACTATGCATTTACGAAAAGTATTCACGAGTTGCGAGCTTAAAACCAAAAAATTCCGAAAAATGGCCGAACAGGCTCCGTAATGTTTCTCCTAGGAGCCAACAAATGTCTCATAAGTTATGACAAACAAACAATTTATTTTTGTATCTTTCAAACATTGACTAAGCAAATGCAATGAAGTAAAGCAGCTAAAAATAGACTGAGCCGTTATAACGCACGCATTTTGATTTCAGATAAATGTCACGATTGACACTGCCTCTCCAGCAAACAAAGGCAGCTTTGATATGAAGCTAAACTGTAATCCAGTTCAATCCTTGCAATCCTGCGCTTTATCTCCAAACTACTACTTTTGGTTTGTACTATAGGATCTTTTTATCCAATTAAGTTGTATATTTTGTGCCCTTTGGCGATATAACATGGAAATAAGTCAGTAGTATGCATTTACGAAGAGTATTCAAGAAGTACGACGGCTAAAACGGAAAATGCCCGAAATATTGACGAAGAGGTTCCGTAATTTTTCTCGTCGATGCCAAGAAATGTCTCATAAGTTATGACAAACGAACAATTAATTTTTGCATCTTACAAACATTAACTAAGGAAATGCAACGAAGTAAAGCAGCTAAGAATAGACGGTGCCGTTATAACGCACGCATTTTGATTTCAGACAAATGTCATGATTGACACTGCCTCTCCAGCAAACAAAGGCAGCTTTGAAAGCTTTGTATATTTTGTGCCATTTCGCGATATAACGTGGAAACAAGCTAAGCGACATTTTGTCATTTCGGCGAAACAGTGTCATTAGTATGCATTTACGACGAGTATTCACGAAGTGCGACGTTTAAAACCGAAAATGCCCGAAATATTGACGAAGAGGCTTCGTAATTTTTCCCCTAGGAGCCAACAAATGCCTCAGAAGTGATGACAAACAAACAATTTATTACTCCATCTTACAAACATTAGCTTAACAAATGCAACGAAGTAAAGCGGCTCAAAATAGACTGAGCCTTATAACGCACGCATTTTGATTTCAGAAAAATGTCACGATTGACACTGCCTCTCCTGTAAACAAAGGCAACTTTGATTCCAAGCTAAACAGGGTAGATTCTGCATGTACCGGTCACATATTACGTAAAACAAAAGGAACAAAGAACGACAATAATACAAATGCAAAAGAAGGCCAAAAATAAAATACCTCACAAAGAATAGAAGACAATGAGTGGTTAATGGGTACCGGTACATGCAGAAAGACCCCTAAACTGTAATCCACTTCAATCCTTGCAATCCTGCGCTTTATCTCTAAACTACTACTTTTGTTTTGACCTATAGGATCTTTTTATCCAACCAACTTGTATATTTTGTGCCATTTGGCGATATAAAGTGGAAATAAGCTGAGCGACATTTTGCCATTTCGGCGGGACAGTGTCATTACTATGCATTTACGAAAAGTATTCACGAGGTGCGAGCTTAAAACCGAAAAATTTCGAAAAAACGCAGAAGAGCCTCCGTAAATTTGCTCCTAGGAGCCAACAAATGTCTCAACTTATGACAAACAAACAATTTATTTTTTCCATCTTACAAGTATTAGCTAAGCAAATGCAACGAAGTAAAGCAGCTCAAATAGACAGAGCCGTTATAACAAACGCATTTTGATTTCAGATAAATGTCACGATTGACACTGCCTCTCCAGCAAACTAATTCAACTTTTATATCAAGCTAAATCTTAATCCACTTCAATCCTTGAAATCCTACACTTTTTGTCCAAAGTACTACTTTTATTTTGTACTATAGGATATGTTTATCCAACCAAGTTGTATATTTTGTGCCCTTTGGCGATATAACATGGAAATAAGTCAGTAGTATGCATTTACGAAGAGTATTCAAGAAGTACGACGGCTAAAACGGAAAATGCCCGAAATATTGACGAAGAGGCTCCGTAATTTTTTTCCTCGGAGCCAACAAATGTCTCATAAGTTATGACAAACGAACAATTAATTTTTGCATCTTACAAACATTAACTAAGGAAATGCAACGAAATAAAGCAGCTAAGAATAGACAGAGCCGTTATAACAAACGCATTTTGATTTCAGATAAATGTCACGATTGACACTGCCTCTCCAGCAAACTAATTCAACTTTTATATCAAGCTAAATCTTAATCCACTTCAATCCTTGAAATCCTGCGCTTTGTCTCCAAAGTACTACTTTTATTTTGTACTATAGGATATGTTTATCCAACCAAGTTGTATATTTTGTGCCCTTTGGCGATATAACATGGAAATAAGTCAGTAGTATGCATTTACGAAGAGTATTCAAGACGTACGACGGCTAAAACGGAAAATGCCCGAAATATTGACGAAGAGGCTCCGTAATTTTTTTCCTCGGAGCCAACAAATGTCTCATAAGTTATGACAAACGAACAATTAATTTTTGCATCTTACAAACATTAACTAAGGAAATGCAACGAAATAAAGCAGCTAAGAATAGACAGAGCCGTTATAACAAACGAATTTTGATTTCAGATAAATGTCACGATTGACACTGCCTCTCCAGCAAACTAATTCAACTTTTATATCAAGCTAAATCTTAATCCACTTCAATCCTTGAAATCCTGCACTTTGTCTCCAAAGTACTACTTTTATTTTGTACTATAGGATCCTTTTATCCAATTAAGTTGTATATTTTGTGCCATTTGGCGATATAACGTGGAATTAAGTTAAGCGACATTTTGCCATTTCGGCGGGACAGTGTCATTACTATGCATGTACGAAGAGTATTCACGAATTTCCACGGCTAAAACAGAAAATTCCCGAAAAATTGACGAAGGAGCCAACAAATGTCTCAACTTATGACAAACGAACAATTTATTTTTTCCATCTTACAAGTATTAGCTAAGCAAATGCAGCGAAATAAAGCAGCTCAAATAGACAGAGCCGTTATAACAAACGCATTTTGATTTCAGATAAATGTCACGATTGACACTGCCTCTCCAGCAAACAAAGGCAGCTTTGATATGAAGCTCAACTGTAATCCAGTTCAATCCTTGCAATCCTGCGCTTTATCTCCAAACTACTACTTTTGGTTTGTACTATAGGATCTTTTTATCCAACTAAGTTGTATATTTTGTGCCATTTGGCGATATAACGTGGAAATAAGTTAAGCGACATTTTTCCATTTCGGCGGGACAGTGTCATTACTATGCATTTACAAAGCGTATTCATGAAGTGCGACGGCTAAAACCGAAAAGGCCCGAAATATTGACGAAGAGACTCCGTAATTTTTCTCCTAGCAGCAAACAAATGTCTCAGAAGTTATGACAAACAAACAGTTAATTTTTCCATCTTACAAACATTAGCTAACCAAATGCAACTAAGTAAAGCGGCTCGAAATAGACTGAGCCGTTATAACGCACACATTTTGATTTCAGATAAATGTCACGATTGACAATGCCTCTCCTGCAAACAAAGGCAACTTTGATATCAAGCTAAACTGTAATCCAATTCAATCCTTACAATCCTGCGCTTTATCTCTAAACGACTACTTTTGTTTTGTACTATAGGATCCTTTTATCCAATTAAGTTGTATATTTTGTGCCATTTGGCGATATAACGTGGAATTAAGTTAAGCGACATTTTGCCATTTCGGCGGGACAGTGTCATTACTATGCATGTACGAAGAGTATTCACGAATTTCCACGGCTAAAACAGAAAATTCCCGAAAAATTGACGAAGGAGCCAACAAATGTCTCAACTTATGACAAACGAACAATTTATTTTTTCCATCTTACAAGTATTAGCTAAGCAAATGCAGCGAAATAAAGCAGCTCAAATAGACAGAGCCGTTATAACAAACGCATTTTGATTTCAGATAAATGTCACGATTGACACTGCCTCTCCAGCAAACTAATTCAACTTTTATATCAAGCTAAATCTTAATCCACTTCAATCCTTGAAATCCTGCGCTTTGTCTCCAAAGTACTACTTTTATTTTGTACTATAGGATATGTTTATCCAACCAAGTTGTATATTTTGTGCCCTTTGGCGTTAAACATGGAAATAAGTCAGTAGTATGCATTTACGAAGAGTATTCAAGAAGTACGACGGCTAAAACGGAAAATGCCCGAAATATTGACGAAGAGGCTCCGTAATTTTTTCCTCGGAGCCAACAAATGTCTCATAAGTTATGACAAACGAACAATTAATTTTTGCATCTTACAAACATTAACTAAGGAAATGCAACGAAGTAAAGCAGCTAAGAATAGACGGTGCCGTGATAACGCACGCATTTTGATTTCAGACAAATGTCATGATTGACACTGCCTCTCCAGTAAACAAAGGCAGCTTTGATATCTTTGTATATTTTGTGCCATTTGGCGATATAACGTGGAAATAAGCTAAGCGACATTTTGTCATTTCGGCGAAACAGTGTCATTAGTATGCATTTACGACGAGTATTCACGAAGTGCGACGTTTAAAACCGAAAATGCCCGAAATATTGACGAAGAGGCTTCGTAATTTTTCCCCTAGGAGCCAACAAATGCCTCAGAAGTGATGACAAACAAACAATTTATTACTCCATCTTACAAACATTAGCTTAACAAATGCAACGAAGTAAAGCGGCTCAAAATAGACTGAGCCTTATAACACACGCATTTTGATTTCAGAAAAATGTCACGATTGACACTGCCTCTCCTGCAAACAAAGGCAACTTTGATTTCAAGCTAAACTGGGTAGATTCTGCATGTACCGGTCACATATTACGTAAAACAAAAGGAACAAAGAACGACAATAATACAAATGCAAAACAAGACCAAAAATACAATACCTCACAAACAATAGAAGACAATGAGTGGTTAATGGGTACCGGTACATGCAGAAAGACCCCTAAACTGTAATCCACTTCAATCCTTGCAATCCTGCGCTTTATCTCTAAACTACTACTTTTGTTTTGTACTATAGGATCTTTTTATCCAACCAAGTTGTATATTTTGTGCCATTTGGCGATATAAAGTGGAAATAAGCGGAGCGACATTTTGCCATTTCGGCGGGACAGTGTCATTACTATGCATTTACGAAAAGTATTCACGAGTTGCGAGCTTAAAACCGAAAAATTTCGAAAAAACGCCGAAGAGGCTCCGTAATTTTTCTCCTAGGAGCCAACAAATGTCTCATAAGTTATGACAAACAAACAATTTATTTTTGTATCTTTCAAACATTGACTAAGCAAATGCAACGAAGTAAAGCAGCTAAAAATAGACTGAGCCGTTATAACGCACGCATTTTGATTTCAGATAAATGTCACGATTGACACTGCCTCTCCAGCAAACAAAGGCAGCTTTGATATGAAGCTAAACTGTAATCCAGTTCAATCCTTGCAATCCTGCGCTTTATCTCCAAACTACTACTTTTGGTTTGTACTATAGGATCTTTTTATCCAACTAAGTTGTATATTTTGTGCCATTTGGCGATATAACGTGGAAATAAGTTAAGCGACATTTTTCCATTTCGGCGGGACAGTGTCATTACTATGCATTTACAAAGCGTATTCATGAAGTGCGACGGCTAAAACCGAAAAGGCCCGAAATATTGACGAAGAGACTCCGTAATTTTTCTCCTAGCAGCAAACAAATGTCTCAGAAGTTATGACAAACAAACAGTTAATTTTTCCATCTTACAAACATTAGCTAACCAAATGCAACTAAGTAAAGCGGCTCGAAATAGACTGAGCCGTTATAACGCACACATTTTGATTTCAGATAAATGTCACGATTGACAATGCCTCTCCTGCAAACAAAGGCAACTTTGATATCAAGCTAAACTGTAATCCAATTCAATCCTTACAATCCTGCGCTTTATCTCTAAAAGACTACTTTTGTTTTGTACTATAGGATCCTTTTATCCAATTAAGTTGTATATTTTGTGCCATTTGGCGATATAACGTGGAATTAAGTTAAGCGACATTTTGCCATTTCGGCGGGACAGTGTCATTACTATGCATGTACGAAGAGTATTCACGAATTTCCACGGCTAAAACAGAAAATTCCCGAAAAATTGACGAAGGAGCCAACAATTGTCTCAACTTATGACAAACAAACAATTTATTTTTTCCATCTTACAAGTATTAGCTAAGCAAATGCAACGAAATAAAGCAGCTCAAATAGACAGAGTCGTTATAACAAACGCATTTTGATTTCAGATAAATGTCACGATTGACACTGCCTCTCCAGCAAACTAATTCAACTTTTATATCAAGCCAAATCTTAATCCACTTCAATCCTTGAAATCCTGCACTTTGTCTCCAAAGTACTACTTTTATTTTGTACTATAGGATATGTTTATCCAACCAAGTTGTATATTTTGTGCCCTTTGGCGATATAACATGGAAATAAGTCAGTAGTATGCATTTACGAAGAGTATTCAAGAAGTACGACGGCTAAAACGGAAAATGCCCGAAATATTGACGAAGAGGCTCCGTAATTTTTTTCCTCGGAGCCAACAAATGTCTCATAAGTTATGACAAACGAACAATTAATTTTTGCATCTTACAAACATTAACTAAGGAAATGCAACGAAGTAAAGCAGCTAAGAATAGACGGTGCCGTTATAACGCACGCATTTTGATTTCAGACAAATGTCATGATTGACACTGCCTCTCCAGTAAACAAAGGCAGCTTTGATATCTTTGTATATTTTGTGCCATTTGGCGATATAACGTGGAAATAAGCTAAGCGACATTTTGTCATTTCGGCGAAACAGTGTCATTAGTATGCATTTACGACGAGTATTCACGAAGTGCGACGTTTAAAACCGAAAATGCCCGAAATATTGACGAAGAGGCTTCGTAATTTTTCCCCTAGGAGCCAACAAATGCCTCAGAAGTGATGACAAACAAACAATTTATTACTCCATCTTACAAACATTAGCTTAACAAATGCAACGAAGTAAAGCGGCTCAAAATAGACTGAGCCTTATAACACACGCATTTTGATTTCAGAAAAATGTCACGATTGACACTGCCTCTCCTGCAAACAAAGGCAACTTTGATTTCAAGCTAAACTGGGTAGATTCTGCATGTACCGGTCACATATTACGTAAAACAAAAGGAACAAAGAACGACAATACTACAAATGCAAAACAAGACCAAAAATACAATACCTCACAAACAATAGAAGACAATGAGTGGTTAATGGGTACCGGTACATGCAGAAAGACCCCTAAACTGTAATCCACTTCAATCCTTGCAATCCTGCGCTTTATCTCTAAACTACTACTTTTGTTTTGTACTATAGGATCTTTTTATCCAACCAAGTTGTATATTTTGTGCCATTTGGCGATATAAAGTGGAAATAAGCTGAGCGACATTTTGCCATTTCGGCGGGACAGTGTCATTACTATGCATTTACGAAAAGTATTCACGAGTTGCGAGCTTAAAACCGAAAAATTTCGAAAAAACGCCGAAGAGGCTCCGTAATTTTTCTCCTAGGAGCCAACAAATGTCTCATAAGTTATGACAAACAAACAATTTATTTTTGTATCTTTCAAACATTGACTAAGCAAATGCAACGAAGTAAAGCAGCTAAAAATAGACTGAGCCGTTATAACGCACGCATTTTGATTTCAGATAAATGTCACGATTGACACTGCCTCTCCAGCAAACAAAGGCAGCTTTGATATGAAGCTAAACTGTAATCCAGTTCAATCCTTGCAATCCTGCGCTTTATCTCCAAACTACTACTTTTGGTTTGTACTATAGGATCTTTTTATCCAACTAAGTTGTATATTTTGTGCCATTTGGCGATATAACGTGGAAATAAGTTAAGCGACATTTTTCCATTTCGGCGGGACAGTGTCATTACTATGCATTTACAAAGCGTATTCATGAAGTGCGACGGCTAAAACCGAAAAGGCCCGAAATATTGACGAAGAGACTCCGTAATTTTTCTCCTAGCAGCAAACAAATGTCTCAGAAGTTATGACAAACAAACAGTTAATTTTTCCATCTTACAAACATTAGCTAACCAAATGCAACTAAGTAAAGCGGCTCGAAATAGACTGAGCCGTTATAACGCACACATTTTGATTTCAGATAAATGTCACGATTGACAATGCCTCTCCTGCAAACAAAGGCAACTTTGATATCAAGCTAAACTGTAATCCAATTCAATCCTTACAATCCTGCGCTTTATCTCTAAAAGACTACTTTTGTTTTGTACTATAGGATCCTTTTATCCAATTAAGTTGTATATTTTGTGCCATTTGGCGATATAAAGTGGAAATAAGTTAAGCGACATTTTGCCATTTCGGCGGGACAGTGTCATTACTATGCATGTACGAAGAGTATTCACGAATTTCCACGGCTAAAACAGAAAATTCCCGAAAAATTGACGAAGGAGCCAACAAATGTCTCAACTTATGACAAACAAACAATTTATTTTTTCCATCTTACAAGTATTAGCTAAGCAAATGCAACGAAGTAAAGCAGCTCAAATAGACAGAGCCGTTATAACAAACGCATTTTGATTTCAGATAAATGTCACGATTGACACTGCCTCTCCAGCAAACTAATTCAACTTTTATATCAAGCTAAATCTTAATCCACTTCAATCCTTGAAATCCTGCACTTTGTCTCCAAAGTACTACTTTTATTTTGTACTATAGGATATGTTTATCCAACCAAGTTGTATATTTTGTGCCCTTTGGCGATATAACATGGAAATAAGTCAGTAGTATGCATTTACGAAGAGTATTCAAGAAGTACGACGGCTAAAACGGAAAATGCCCGAAATATTGACGAAGAGGCTCCGTAATTTTTTCCTCGGAGCCAACAAATGTCTCATAAGTTATGACAAACGAACAATTAATTTTTGCATCTTACAAACATTAACTAAGGAAATGCAACGAAGTAAAGCAGCTAAGAATAGACGGTGCCGTGATAACGCACGGATTTTGATTTCAGACAAATGTCATGATTGACACTGCCTCTCCAGTAAACAAAGGCAGCTTTGATATCTTTGTATATTTTGTGCCATTTGGCGATATAACGTGGAAATAAGCTAAGCGACATTTTGTCATTTCGGCGAAACAGTGTCATTAGTATGCATTTACGACGAGTATTCACGAAGTGCGACGTTTAAAACCGAAAATGCCCGAAATATTGACGAAGAGGCTTCGTAATTTTTCCCCTAGGAGCCAACAAATGCCTCAGAAGTGATGACAAACAAACAATTTATTACTCCATCTTACAAACATTAGCTTAACAAATGCAACGAAGTAAAGCGGCTCAAAATAGACTGAGCCTTATAACACACGCATTTTGATTTCAGAAAAATGTCACGATTGACACTGCCTCTCCTGCAAACAAAGGCAACTTTGATTTCAAGCTAAACTGGGTAGATTCTGCATGTACCGGTCACATATTACGTAAAACAAAAGGAACAAAGAACGACAATACTACAAATGCAAAACAAGACCAAAAATACAATACCTCACAAACAATAGAAGACAATGAGTGGTTAATGGGTACCGGTACATGCAGAAAGACCCCTAAACTGTAATCCACTTCAATCCTTGCAATCCTGCGCTTTATCTCTAAACTACTACTTTTGTTTTGTACTATAGGATCTTTTTATCCAACCAAGTTGTATATTTTGTGCCATTTGGCGATATAAAGTGGAAATAAGCTGAGCGACATTTTGCTATTTCGGCGGGACAGTGTCATTACTATGCATTTACGAAAAGTATTCACGAGTTGCGAGCTTAAAACCGAAAAATTTCGAAAAAACGCCGAAGAGGCTCCGTAATTTTTCTCCTAGGAGCCAACAAATGTCTCATAAGTTATGACAAACAAACAATTTATTTTTGTATCTTTCAAACATTGACTAAGCAAATGCAACGAAGTAAAGCAGCTAAAAATAGACTGAGCCGTTATAACGCACGCATTTTGATTTCAGATAAATGTCACGATTGACACTGCCTCTCCAGCAAACAAAGGCAGCTTTGATATGAAGCTAAACTGTAATCCAGTTCAATCCTTGCAATCCTGCGCTTTATCTCCAAACTACTACTTTTGGTTTGTACTATAGGATCTTTTTATCCAACTAAGTTGTATATTTTGTGCCATTTGGCGATATAACGTGGAAATAAGTTAAGCGACATTTTTCCATTTCGGCGGGACAGTGTCATTACTATGCATTTACAAAGCGTATTCATGAAGTGCGACGGCTAAAACCGAAAAGGCCCGAAATATTGACGAAGAGACTCCGTAATTTTTCTCCTAGCAGCAAACAAATGTCTCAGAAGTTATGACAAACAAACAGTTAATTTTTCCATCTTACAAACATTAGCTAACCAAATGCAACTAAGTAAAGCGGCTCGAAATAGACTGAGCCGTTATAACGCACACATTTTGATTTCAGATAAATGTCACGATTGACAATGCCTCTCCTGCAAACAAAGGCAACTTTGATATCAAGCTAAACTGTAATCCAATTCAATCCTTACAATCCTGCGCTTTATCTCTAAAAGACTACTTTTGTTTTGTACTATAGGATCCTTTTATCCAATTAAGTTGTATATTTTGTGCCATTTGGCGATATAACGTGGAAATAAGTTAAGCGACATTTTGCCATTTCGGCGGGACAGTGTCATTACTATGCATGTACGAAGAGTATTCACGAATTTCCACGGCTAAAACAGAAAATTCCCGAAAAATTGACGAAGGAGCCAACAAATGTCTCAACTTATGACAAACAAACAATTTATTTTTTCCATCTTACAAGTATTAGCTAAGCAAATGCAACGAAGTAAAGCAGCTCAAATAGACAGAGCCGTTATAACAAACGCATTTTGATTTCAGATAAATGTCACGATTGACACTGCCTCTCCAGCAAACTAATTCAACTTTTATATCAAGCTAAATCTTAATCCACTGCAATCCTTGAAATCTTGCGCTTTGTCTCCAAAGTACTACTTTTATTTTGTACTATAGGATATGTTTATCCAACCAAGTTGTATATTTTGTGCCCTTTGGCGATATAACATGGAAATAAGTCAGTAGTATGCATTTACGAAGAGTATTCAAGAAGTACGACGGCTAAAACGGAAAATGCCCGAAATATTGACGAAGAGGCTCCGTAATGTTCTCCTCGGAGTTAACAAATGTCTCATAAGTTATGACAAACGAACAATTAATTTTTGCATCTTACAAACATTAACTAAGGAAATGCAACGAAGTAAAGCAGCTAAGAATAGACGGTGCCGTGATAACGCACGCATTTTGATTTCAGACAAATGTCATGATTGACACTGCCTCTCCAGTAAACAAAGGCAGCTTTGATATCTTTGTATATTTTGTGCCATTTGGCGATATAACGTGGAAATAAGCTAAGCGACATTTTGTCATTTCGGCGAATCAGTGTCATTAGTATGCATTTACGACGAGTATTCACGAAGTGCGACGTTTAAAACCGAAAATGCCCGAAATATTGACGAAGAGGCTTCGTAATTTTTCCCCTAGGAGCCAACAAATGCCTCAGAAGTGATGACAAACAAACAATTTATTACTCCATCTTACAAACATTAGCTTAACAAATGCAACGAAGTAAAGCGGCTCAAAATAGACTGAGCCTTATAACACACGCATTTTGATTTCAGAAAAATGTCACGATTGACACTGCCTCTCCTGCAAACAAAGGCAACTTTGATTTCAAGCTAAACTGGGTAGATTCTGCATGTACCGGTCACATATTACGTAAAACAAAAGGAACAAAGAACGACAATAATACAAATGCAAAACAAGACCAAAAATACAATACCTCACAAACAATAGAAGACAATGAGTGGTTAATGGGTACCGGTACATGCAGAAAGACCCCTAAACTGTAATCCACTTCAATCCTTGCAATCCTGCGCTTTATCTCTAAACTACTACTTTTGTTTTGTACTATAGGATCTTTTTATCCAACCAAGTTGTATATTTTGTGCCATTTGGCGATATAAAGTGGAAATAAGCGGAGCGACATTTTGCCATTTCGGCGGGACAGTGTCGTTACTATGCATTTACGAAAAGTATTCACGAGTTGCGAGCTTAAAACCGAAAAATTACGACCACACTGCATGCTAGGAAATAGCGATAATTTTTGACAGGGTTCGTTCCTTTCCCCACATATTTCATATTTATACTAAGTCCATAGCCAGTCCGACCTACCACCGAAATTTGGCGCTTGTTGTTTTCTTCAGTGGTCGCAAATCCCAAAATATGCCGTGGTAGGTCATGAAATTCATCAGTAGTGGAGTCCCAAGGCTACTTCGTTTCGGAGCGGCCATTTTTTCAGTTCTACGAACAACAAGCCAAATTCGCAAACGAAGTACATCACCTTACTCGCTTCTTTGAGAAAGTGGACTCTTAGCTACTTTCACGCTTAATGATGCTCATCAGGCAGCTACTAAAGATAAAAAATGGCTGTAAACTTACCAAAAATCGCATACAAACCATATTTGAGCCGCTATTATAGCTCAACGAAGCAAAAACACGTCATAATGACGTTTCTAGAAAACTCGAGCCTTCAGTTGTTTAGAACAGCAACACTTACCATGGTACTCCCAAATATGGAGTCACGAAATCCTATGGATCGGTTATATGCAGAAAATCACTCAAAAACGTAAAAAGTCACTGACGACAATAACTTAAGGGAGTTGCACTAGCATTCATTTAGCCCATGTTTTTTTAATTGCTCTGATCGGTTAGATTTAAAAGCTATGGTACGTAAAATATCAATTTTGTTATCAAGGCGCAAAAGAAAACTGTCGAAGTCTAGGATGCCGCCGCCTACGCTTGTTGCAAAAACATGATATTTGGCGACAATCAAACAGTAGTTAAGAACTTTCCAATTGTTTGACTCTTTGTGCCAACCGTATAAAAAGGTATTTTCAGATAAGGTCAGTTTTTCATTAAATTAGAAAAAAAGTCCAAAACAACGAGGATACACTGCAAGTAATTAACATGTGTCTTAGAGATTGATTTTCAAGGTTACATAAAGGACGGACTTGCCAGACTTAGAAATCGCACTGTTTTGCCGATTTGGCGACGATTTGAGGCCAGGACGCCGATTTCGAGATCTGGTGTGCTCAAAAGTGAGATTTTGCTAAAACTTGCTCCGCACGGCCCCAAACCTGCGTTTCGTACACTTTTCATAGAAATCGCACTGCTTTCCTGATTTGGCGATGATTTGAGGCCAGTACGACGATTTTGAGATTTGGTGTGTGCTCAAAAGTGAGATTTTGCCAAAACGTGCTCCGCACGGCCCCAAACGTGCGTTTTGTGCACTTTTCATAGAAATCGCACAATATCTGTCTCCATTTAGAATTTAGGTTTCAAAATATGATGCCATCCAAGAATCAGGACCGCCATTTTAGAATTTTTCTCAAAGAAAACAATTATAAAAAATGGACAATTTATCCAAATCATCTGAAACTTGGTACAGAACATCCTAATAATCTGTAAATGTACACATCAAAGCACAAGTCCATATCTTTCTCCATTCAGCATTTAGGTTTCAAAAAATATGTTTTTTCCTAGCCATTTTCATTCATGTCATAATGACGTCACAATGAGACATCGACACTGTCAATCTACTAACCTTATGATTTTGTACTATCTGCTAAATTTGAAGTCTAAAGCGGTAATACTTTAGGAGTTATGATGGGGTATGTTTTAAGACATATCAGTGTCCGTACATGAAGCTGGTCATCACAGCAGGGACAAGCCATGGAGCGGTGAGTACACGCTCTTTTGCGCTCCGCATTTGTACTCTATTTAGACCTTTTCAAGACTATGCACGACCAAACCAACTATCAGAACTATGACATAAGGTCCTAGTGCTACTCTAGGAAACTGTTTTCCCAACCGAAAGTGTTTGCTTTTGCATAGTCAGCAGTTTATCTTTAGATATTTAATCCTTGCCTCAAGAAATCACTTTATGGCTTTTAGAGACAAAGGACGAGGGTTTATCTATACTTTTATGATAGATGTAGTTGATACACCAGGAAAGGAACACTTTGGTGTAAGTTTTGCGTGAATTCATCATTGTGCTTAGGAGTAATTAAAAACTGAATAATTAATTAGCTGCAAATTTCAACCGTTAATAACATCGTCAGATCTTGTGTTTATGGTAGTGTTTATATCAATCGAGTTAGATCCCAAAGTGATCTAACCGTGTTGCTAAAGTCAAGGAAACAGCTTCTAAAACATGCGAGTTATTAACAGTTGAATTTTGTCCAACATGGCGGATCCAAAAGTGCGTCAAACATGCAAACGAGGCTATACTTTGAACGTTAATATCTCTGACGGGATTTTATCACACTTCCTCAAATTCGCAGGATATATACAACGTCTTTAATACTATTTGCCAATACACTCGGCGTTATTATCGGCTCAACGGTTTGTTTCTAGCCTTGTTTCAAGTTTTTCAAACATGGAAACGAGGCTACAATTTGATCGTTAATATCTCTGAGGGGATTACATCAAACAAATTCAAATTTGCAGGATATATAGCATGACTTTTATACTATCTGCGAATATACTCGGTTTTAATATCGGCTCAATCTTATGCTTCTAGTTCAAATCCTCGAACACATGCGAAAACACCTCAACAGAAGCTAATATAATATAATATAATTTAATATAATATAATAAAATATATTATCATGCTTATAATGGTGACCAAGCAGCGAGGGATGTCTTGAAGGAGAAAAGACAGAGTACCGTACAACAAGGACAAAGACATTAACTGGAACACGTTTCGCTCCGATTATCGCCACTGTGCAGTTCTTTACCAAGCAGTGGATGCTTTGGGCCTTGAAATGCTACAAAGGGGCGCCAAACGGGCCTTGGGGTGCATGTCCTGGATCTCTCAGCAAACGAGAGATTGATGACCTAGCCTCGAAGGTGCTACAAAGGTGCGCCAAACGGGCCTTGGGATGCATGTCGATGATCTCTCAGCAATGAGAGATTGATGACCAAGCCTCACGAGCCCTTGACACAGACATTATATGGAATGTACAAGTTAACGCTAGACTGTGCGCCAGAAACGTTTCACTTAAACGAAGATCAAACAGTTGGCGATGCAGATAAGGACATTGAGAGAGACGAGGAAGAGAAGAAGTCCAGGAAAACAAAAGCCACGCCAACAGACAGTGAGAGCGACTACCAACCTGTAAAGAAGGCAAAGAAGAAAACAGCAAGTGCCCTTACAACAGACAGCGAGAGCGATTTCCAAGCGCCCGTAAAGAAAACGAAAAAGAAAACAGCAAGTTCCCTGAAGAGCGATGACGAAGCGACCGTAAAGAAAACGAAAAAGAAAGCAGCAAGCCCCCTGAAGAGCGACAGCGAGCAGAAACGGGCCTTGGAGTGCATGTCGATGTTCTCTCATCAATGAGAGATTGATGACCAAGCCTCAAGAGCACTTGACACTGGGACATTATATGGAATGCACAAGTTAACGCTAGACTGTTCGCCAGAAACGTTTCACTTAAACGAAGATCAAACAGGTGGCGATGCAGATAAGGACATTGAGAAAGACGAGGAAGAGAAGAAGTCCAGCAAAAGAAAAGCGATACCAACAGACAGTGAGAGCGACTACGAACCTGTAAAGAAGGCAAAAAAGAAATCAGCAAGTGCCCTTACAACAGACAGCGAGAGCGATTTCTTAGCGCCCGTAAAGAAAACGAAAAAGAAAACAGCAAGTCCCCTGAAGAGCAATGACGAAGCGCCCGTAAAGAAAACGAAAAAGAAAGCAGCAAGTCCACTAAAGAGCGACAGCGAGCAGAAGAAAAGAAGCCATCATAAGGAGAGGATGTGCAGGATAACAGGCTGCTTCTTTTACGGCTACAACCTTCAACGTGATATACAAATGCTCGTCAGGAAGGGCGGCATAGAAGAGGAAGACATTCCCCGTTTGACGTCGATGATTTGAGGCCAGTACGACGATTTTGAGATCTGGTGCGCTCTAAGTGAGATTTTGCCAAAACTTGCTCCTCACGGCCCCAAACGTGCGTTTTGTGCACGTTTCATAGAAATGCAGTTTTCGCTTTTTGGCGATGATTTGAGGCCAATACCACGATTTTGAGATCCGGTGTGTTCAAAAGTGACATTTTGCCAAAACGTGCGTTTTGTGCACTTTTCATAGCAATGCACTGTTTTCGCTTTTTGGCAATGATTTGAGTCCAGCAGGATGACTTTGAGATCTGGTGAGCTAAAAAGTGAGATTTTCAAAAAACTTGCTCCGCGCGGCCCGAAACGTACGTTTCGTGCATTTTTCATACAAATGCACTTTTTTCGGTTTTTGGCGATGATTTGAGGTCAGTACGACGATTTTGAGATCTGGTGTGTTCAAAAGTGAGATTTTGCCAAAACTTGCTCCGCACGGCCTGAAACGCACGTTTTGTGCATTTTTCATAGAAATACACTGTTTTCGCTTTTTGGCGATGATTTGAGGTCAGTACGACGATTTTGAGATCTGGTGTGCTAAAAAGTGAGATTTTGCCAAAACTTGCTCCGCACGGCCCGAAACGTACGTTTTGTGCATTTTTCATAGAAATGCACTGTTTTCGCTTTTTGGCAATGATTAGAGGTCAGTACGACGATTTTGAGATCTGGTGTGCTAAAAAGTGAGATTTTGCCAAAACTTGCTCCGCACGGCCCCAAACGTGCGTTTTGTGCACTTTTCATAGAAATGCACTGTTTTCGGTTTTTGGCGATGATTTGAGGTCAGTACGACGATTTTGAGATCTGCTGTGCTCAAAAGTAAGATTTTGCCAAAACGTGCTCCACACGGCCCAAAAAGTTCGTTTTGTGCACTTTTCATAGAAATGCACTGTTTCCGCTTTTTTGCGATGATTTGAGGTCAGTACCACGATTTTGAGATCTGGTGTGCTAAAAAGTGAGATTTTGCCAAAACTTGCTCCGCACGGCCCCAAACGTGCGTTTTGTGCACTTTTCATAGAAATGCACTGTGTTCGCTTTTTGGCGATGATTTGAGGCCAGTACCACATTTTTGTGATCCGGTGTGTTCAAAAGTGAGATTTTGCCAAACCTTGCTCCGCACGGCCCCAAACGTGCGTTTTGTGCACTTTTCATAGAAATGCACTGTTACCGCTTTTTTGCGATGATTTGAGGTCAGTACGACGATTTTGAGATCTGGTGTGCTAAAAAGTGAGATTTTGCCAAAACTTGCTCCGCACGGCCCGAAACGTATGTTTTGTGCACTTTTCATAGAAATGCACTGTGTTCGCTTTTTGGCGATGATTTCAGGTCAGTACGACAATTTTGAGATCTGGTGTGTTCAAAAGTGAGATTTTGCCAAAACTTGCTCCACACGGCCCCAAACGTGCGTTTTGTGCACTTTACATAGAAATGCACTGTGTTCGCTTTTTGGCGATGATTTGAGGCCAGTACCACGTTTTTGTGATCCGGTGTGCTCAAAAGTGAGATTTTGCCAAAACGTGCTCCGCACGGCCCAAAAAGTTCGTTTTGTGCATTTTTCATAGAAAAGCGCTGTTTTCGGTTTTTGGCGATGATTTGAGGTCAGTACGACGATTTTGAGATCTGGTGTGCTAAAAAGTGAGATTTTGCTAAAACTTGCTCCGCACGGCCCGAAACGTACGTTTTGTGCATTTTTCATAGAAATGCACTGTTTTCGCTTTTTGGCAATGATTTGAGGTCAGTACGACGATTTTGAGATCTGCTGTGCTCAAAAGTGAGATTTTGCCAAAACGTGCTCCACACGGCCCGAAAAGTTCGTTTTGTGCACTTTTCATAGAAATGCACTGTTTTCGCTTTTTGGCAATGATTTGAGGTCAGTACGACGATTTTGAGATCTGGTGTGCTAAAAAGTGAGATTTTGCCAAAACTTGCTCCGCACGGCCCGAAACGTACGTTTTGTGCATTTTTCATAGAAATGGATTGTTTTCGCTTTTTGGCAATGATTCGAGGTCAGTACGACGATTTTGAGATCTGGTGAGATAAAAAGTGAGATTTTGCCAAAAGTTGCTCCGCACGGCCCCAAACGTGCGTTTTGTGCACTTTTCATAGAAATGCACTGTGTTCGCTTTTTGGCGATGATTTGAGGTCAGTACGACGATTTTGAGATCTGGTGTGCTAAAAAGTGAGATTTTGCCAAAACTTGCACCGCACGGCCCCAAACGTGCGTTTTGTGCACTTTTCATAGAAATGCACTGTTACCGCTTTTTTGCGATGATTTGAGGTCAGTACGACGATTTTGAGATCTGGTGTGCTAAAAAGTGAGATTTTGCCAAAACTTGCACCGCACGGCCCCAAACGTACGTTTTGTGCATTTTTCATAGAAATGCACTGTTTTCGCTTTTTGGCAATGATTTGAGGTCAGTAGGACGATTTTGAGATCTGGTGTGCTAAAAGGTGAGATTTTGCCAAAAGTTGCTCCGCACGGCCCTAAACGTGCGTTTTGTGCACTTTTCATAGAAATGCACTGTGTTCGCTTTTTGGCGATGATTTGAGGCCAGTACCACATTTTTGTGATCCGGTGTGTTCAAAAGTGAGATTTTGCCAAACCTTGCTCCGCACGGCCCCAAACGTGCGTTTTGTGCACTTTTCATAGAAATGCACTGTTACCGCTTTTTTGCGATGATTTGAGGTCAGTACGACGATTTTGAGATCTGCTGTGCTCAAAAGTGAGATTTTGCCAAAACGTGCTCCACACGGCCCGAAAAGTTCGTTTTGTGCACTTTTCATAGAAATGCACTGTTTCCGCATTTTTACGATGATTTGAGGTCAGTACCACGATTTTGAGATCTGGTGTGCTAAAAAGTGAGATTTTCCCAAAACTTGCTCTGCACGGCCCGAAACGTACGTTTTGTGCATTTTTCATAGAAATGCACTGTTTTCGCTTTTTGGCAATGATTTGAGGTCAGTAGGACGATTTTGAGATCTGGTGTGCTAAAAAGTGAGATTTTGCCAAAACTTGCTCCGCACGGCCCGAAACGTACGTTTTGTGCATTTTTCATAGAAATGCACTGTTTTCGCTTTTTGGCAATGATTTGAGGTCAGTAGGACGATTTTGAGATCTGGTGTGCTAAAAGGTGAGATTTTGCCAAAACTTGCACCGCACGGCCCCAAACGTGCGTTTTGTGCACTTTTCATAGACATGCACTGTTACCGCTTTTTTGCGATGATTTGAGGTCAGTACGACGATTTTGAGATCTGGTGTGCTGAAAAGTGAGATTTTGCCAAAACTTGCTCCGCACGGCCCCAAACGTACGTTTTGTGCATTTTTCATAGAAATGCACTATTTTCGCTTTTTGGCAATGATTCGAGGTCAGTACGACGATTTTGAGATCTGGTGTGCTAAAAAGTGAGATTTTGCTAAAACTTGCTCCGCACGGCCCGAAACGTACGTTTTGGGCATTTTTCATAGAAATGCACTGTTTTCGCTTTTTGGCAATGATTTGAGGTCAGTAGGACGATTTTGAGATCTGGTGTGCTAAAAGGTGAGATTTTGCCAAAACTTGCACCGCACGGCCCCAAACATGCTTTCCAGGTATCCATTGTTATCCACTCTTTCCTCCTCTTTCGTCCTCTTCCTAAGCAAGCTTCACTGGTCTGTGTATAGGCTGATCTTATTTGCTTCCACGCGGTGTCGATTCCAACCGACTCTGTCTGGGTGTAGTTTTCAGCATCTGCCAAAACTTGGAACTTGTTCTTCAGCTTAAGGATGAAGGCATTCTTTATTTTAGGGTCGCGCAGCTTCTCCACGTCAAACTGCTGTTGTCTTGGTTTCTCAGGTCCATTCTTTCTTTTTTTTTTTTTTTTTTTGTAGATGCATGTTTATTTACATTTACTCCTTATAGATACAAACAGTACAAACTAACTTACACTACAACTAACAAAACAAAAGTTAGTTATTGACAGTACAGACTTACGTTACTTTGTAAAACTAATAATACTAGCAATACAACGCTAACAGTACAAATAATAGAAACAATACTTAGACAACCTTGTAAAACTAATAATACTAGCAATACGACACTAACAGTTCGAAATATTTGTCCTGCTTTATAACATATAGAAAGAAAAATGAATGACAAAGCAAAGGGAACTAAATGTTTTGTAAAAAGTCCCATTTTTTAATATATTTATCTTGTTCATCTGATTTGATTGCAATGTATTTTTCTAACATTAATTTGTCACGAACTAAAGATATAAATTCGCTAAACTGAAATTTATCTTTGGCACCGGCTTTGACGTATAAATAGTATTTTCCTATAATGATAAGATGATTTAGGGCTAAACAGTAGCGAGAAGAGCAAAATATACCGTATAAAACATCCAAGTTCGAAAGATGGACCTTTTTTCGACTGTGGGCACTATACCAGTCTTGGAATTCGACCCAGAAAGAGCTAGCTTGCGTGCATTCTATGAACAAGTGCCAGATAGTGTGGATCTCAGAAGGGCAAAAAGGACAATTTGGAGAGTCGACCTTCTTCATTTTATGTAATAAGCTATTCGTAGGTAGAATGCGATGAATGATCTTGTACTGGAACATCATCATTTTAGTTTCTTTTGTAACATTAAAGGGTAAAAGGTAAACCTTACTCAGATTATTCTTTTCTAATCCATGTTCTATAAGTTTCTTTTCTGCCGTGGGAGGAGGTAACTTTTCCAAAGATAGTAGTTTTTCATAGAGAGCTTTGCATGTCAACGAGTCACTAATTGAAACAAGGGGTACAATGTGTGGTAGGTCGTTTGACTTTAATAGTTTTTTCCAGGAATGAGGGATAGTTTCACTTTCAGAGTTGCAGTGACAAGGTGGTGATCACTGCCAACATCTGCTCCTCTTTTCACTCTAACGTCTTGCAGCGATCTTCTCCACACCCCATTAATCATCAGGTGGTCGATCTGATTCTTGTCTCTGCCGTTAGGTGAACACCAGGTAAGTTTATGATGTCTGGGTGTGCAAAGAGAGTCCCGCCAATGACAAGATCGTATGTCCAGCAGCATTCAAGCAGTCTCTCTCCATTGTTGTTCATACTTCCACACCCTTTCTTACCCATGGCTCTCTCGTAGTTGGTGTTATCATTTCCAACTTTAGCATTCAAGTCTCCCATCACTATCTTCATTTCATGTCTTGGTATGTTCTCTAAAACTTGCTCCGCGCGGCCCGAAACGTACGTTTTGTGCATTTTTCATATAAATGCACTGTTTTCGCTTTTTGGCGATGATTTGAGGCTAGTACCACGATTTTGACATCCGGTGTGCTCAAAAGTGAGGTTTTGCCAAAACTTCCTCCGCACTGTTTTTGCTTTTTGGCGATGGGTTGAGGCGAGTATGAAGATTTTGAGATCCAGTGCGTTCAAAAGTGAGATTTTGCAAAAACTTGCTCCACACGGCCCGAAACGTACGTTTTGTGCATTTTTCATAGGAATTCACTGTTTTCGGTTTTTGGCGATGATTTAAGGTCAGTACGACGATTTTGAGATCTGCTGTGCTCAAAAGTGAGATTTTGCCAAAACGTGCTCCGCACGGCCCAAAACGTGCATTTTGTCCACTTTTCATAGAAATGCACTGTTTTCTCTTTTTGGCGAAGATTTGAGGTCAGTACGACGATTTTGAGATCTGGTGTGCTCAAAAGTGAGGTTTTGCCAAAACTTGCTCCGCACGGCCCCAAACGTGCGTTTTGTGCATTTTTCATAGAAATGCACTGTTTTTGGTTTCTAGCGATGATTTGAGGTCAGTACGACGATTTTGAGATAAGAAAGGTGGCGTTGTGGCACCTAGAAAAATGGTTATAGACAATATTGAATGTTTACAAAATAAAGTGGACCTTGTCGACGTTTGGAGAGTTAAAAATCCACAATCTAGAAGTTACACTTGGAGCCAAAAATCTCCACCGATTTTCTGTCGTTTAGATTACTGGCTTGATATCAAACAACTTACAGGATTTTGTAAATACAACAGGAAGCGAGAATTTATCAGACAAAAGGTGTATCGGGGATTGGATTAAGTATAATATTCGGAACCATGCTATTTTGTTCTCGAAAAAGAAAGCCAAAGAACTATCTGCAATGGAAAAAAACTTACAAGTATACGAGGAAGCAACTAAAAAATTGAACAGGACCCTTCCGACTCTAACCTAAATACTCTAAATGAAGCAAAAGAAACTCTAGAAAGTTATTAGGAGGAAAAAACAAGGGGTGTAATTATTCGCGCAAGGGCACGATGACACGAGCATGGCGAGAGAAGTACAAAATATTTTCTAAATTTAGAAAAGCGTAATCACGTCAAAAAACATATAAGAAAACTATTAATAAGTGGTGCCATTACATGTGATCCTTTTGGGATACTGAACGACCAAAAAACGTTTTTACCATAGCTTGTACCAATCAAACGTAACAGATGAGGATAAAGAAAATGCAAAGGAATTTTTAAATAATTTGAATATGCCAAGATTATCAGAAGGGCAAAAACAATCTTGTGAAGAAGAAATATTTTTTGTAGAAATTACAGCCATTCTTAACAGTTTTGAGAGTAACAAATCCCTTGGTAATGATCGAATACCAATAGAAGTTTACAAAAGTTGCTGGGAATTCATTTGTGATCCAGTTATGGAAAGTGTGAGGGAGTGTTTCAACCACGGCGAAATGTCTAGCTCTCAAAGAAAAGCAATTATAACTCTTATAGAAAAGCAACATAAAGATCGAACTCTCATTGAAAATTGGAGGCCAATCTCTCTTATTAATGTGGATGCAAAAATAATTTCAAAAGTGATTGCTTTAAGATTAAAGAAAGTTTTACCGAATATCATACATCATAATCAAACAGGTTATGTTGAAGATGGCTGTATTGGTGAGACTATTCGATCAATTTTCGACTGAACAAGACTGAACAGGAAACATTATGTCACTTTCTCTTTTGCTGTCGACATTCACATATGTTGTGGAAAAATGTTGAACAGTATTATTTAACAATAACAAAGGAATTTCACGGGTTGCGTTTACGAGAGGTTATAATTGGAATAACGATGTCAAAATGTCCAGTGTTAAATTATCTGATATTAATTGGTAAATTGTATTTATGGGATTGCAGAAAGAAACAGGTACTTCCAAACATCGAAGGTTTCAAATTTAAAGTAAGAATTAAATACCAAGTTAAAAAATATATTTCTATTAAGAATAATAAACAAGAAATCTTTTATGAGAAATGGCCAAAAGACATTTACCCCCTTTAATTAAGTTCGTGTATATGCTTTTGTGTGTATGTTCGTGTGTCTTCTTGTTTTATCTTAGGGTGTACCGTAAATAACTGTCAATTTCTCTCTTATCAACCTAATTAAGCATTAATACAAGCCTCATTCAGCAATTGCGCGGCTGTTTTTGGCTGTAATGTATATAATCTGTGAAATCTTGACAATTGTAAGTATGTCTGTTATGGCGGTTGTTTAAAATATTGTAATTTTTTTCTTTTTAAGTAGTTCTTTGTAATTAAAGTAAAACAAGAAAAATAATAATGATAATAAAAACTGTTTTTTCTTTTTTGGCGATGATTTGATTTTGAGATCTGGCGTGCTCAAAAGTGAGATTTTGCCAAAACCTGCTCCGCACGGCCCCAAACGTGCGTTTTGTGCACTTTTCATAGAAATGCCACTGTTTTCCAGATTTGGTGGTGATTTGAGGCCAGAACGACGATTTTCAGAGCTGGTGTGCTCAAAAGTGACATTTAGCCAAAACTTGCTCCGCACGGCAACAAACGTGGGATTTATGCACTTTTCATGGAAATGCCACTGTTTTCGCTTGGTGACGATTTGAGGCCATTACGACGATTTCGAGATCTGATGAGCTCAAAAGTGAGATTTTGCCAATATAGGCTCAGCACGGCTTCAAACGTGCGTTTTGTGTATTTTTCATAGAAATGGCACTGTTTTCACTTTTTGGCAATGATTTGAGGCGAATACGACGATTTTGAGATCTGGTGTGCTCAAAAGTGAGATTTAGCCAAAACTTGCTCCGCACGGAACCAAAGGTTGGATTTGTGCACTTTTCATGGAAATGCCAGTGTTTTCTCTTGGAGATGATTTGAGGCCAGTTCGACGATTTCGAGGTCTGATGAGCTCAAAAGTGAGATTTTGCCAAAACGTGCTCCTCCCGTCCCCAAACGTGCGTTTTGTGCACTGTTTTCACATTTTGGCGATGGTTTGAGGCCAATACGACGATTTTCAGATCTGGTGTGCTCTCAAGTTAGATTTAGCCAAAACTTGCTCCGCACGACCCAAACGTACGTTTTGTGCACTTTTGTTAGAAATGCCACTGTTTTCGCTTTTTGTCGATGATTTGAGGCCAGTACGACGATTTTGAGATCTGGTGTGAGGAAAAGTGAGATTCTGCAAAAATTTGCTCCACACGCACTTTTCATGGAAATCGCGATGTTTCCCCGATTTGGCGTAGATTTGAGAGCAGTACGACGATTTTCAGATGTGGTGTGCGGAAAAGTGAGATTTTAAAATATACAACTTCGTTGGATAAAAAGATCCTATAGTTCAAAACAAAAGTAGTAGTTTGAAGATGAAGCACAGGATTGAAAGGATTGAAGTGGATTACCGTTTATCTTGAAATCAAAGTTGCCTTTGTTTGCTGGAGTGTCAATCGTGACATTTATCTGAAATCAAAATGCGTGCGTTATAACGGCTCTCTCTATTTTGTGCTGCTTTACTTAGTTGTATTTGCTTAGTTAATGTTTGTAAGATGGAAAAATATATTGTTTGTTTGTCATAACATATGTGACATTTGTTGGCTCCTAGGAGAAAAATTACGGAGCCTGTTCGTCAATATTTCGGGCATTTTCGGTTTTAGCCGTGGCACGTCGTGAATACTCTTCGTAAATGCATAGTCATGACACTGTCCCGCCGAAATGGCAAAATGTCGTTTAACTTATTTCCACGTTATATCGCCAAATGGCACAAAATAAACAACTTAGTTGGATAAAAAGATCCTATAGCACAAAATAAAAGTAGTAGTTTGGAGACAAAGCGCAAGATTCCAAGGATTGAAGTGGATTAAGATTTAGGTTGATAGAAAAGTTGTCTTTGTTTTCTGTAGAGGCAGTGTCAATCGTGACATTTATCTGAAATCAAAATGCGTGCGTTATAACGGCTCAAACCATTTTTAGCTGCTTAACTTCGTTCCATTTGCTTAATCAATGTTTGTAAGATAGAAAGCTAAAAGGTTTGTTTGTCATAACTTATGAGTCATTTGTTGGCTCCTAGGAGAAAAATTACGGAGCGTCTTCGTAAATATATCGAGCATTTTCGGTTTTGGCCGTCGCACTTCGTGAATACTCTTCGTAAATGAATACTGATGAGACTGTCCCACCGAAATGGCAAAATGTCGCTAAGCTTTTTTCCGCGTTATATCGCCAAATGGCACAAAATATACAACTTAGTTGGATAAAAAGATCCTATAGTACAAACCAAAAGTAGTAGTTTGGAGATAAAGCGCAAGATTGCAAGGATTGAAGTGGATTACAGTTTAGCTTCATATCAAAGCTGCCTTTGTTTGCAGGAGAGGCATTGTCAAATGTGACATTTATCTGAAATCAAAATGTGTGCGTTATAACGGCTCAGTCTATTTTGAGCCGCTTTAGTTGCATTTGCTTAGCTAATGTTTGTAAGATGGAAAAATAAATTGGTTGTTTCATAACTTATGAGACATTTGTTGGCTCCTAGGAGAAAAATTACGGAGCCTCTTCGGCCATTTTTCGAAAATTTTCGGTTTTAAGCTCGCACCTCGTGAATACTATTCGTAAATTCATAGTAATGACACTGTCCCGCCGAAATGGCAAAATGTCACTTAGCTTATTTCCACTTTATACCGCCAAATGGCACAAAATATACAACTTGGTTAGATAAAAAGATCCTATAGTAGAAACCAAAAGTAGTAGTTTGGAGATAAAGCGCAGGATTGCAAGGATTGAAGTGGATTAAGATTGAAAAGTTGTCTTTGTTTGCAGGAGAGGCAGTGTCAATCGTGACATTTATCTGAAACCAAAATGCGTGCGTTATAACGGCTTGGTCTATTTTGAGCTGCTTTACTTCCTTCCATTTGCTTAGTAAATGTTTGTAAGATAGAAAAATAAATTGCTTGTTTGTCATAAGTTGGCTCCTAGGGGAAAAATTACGGAGCCTCTTCGTCAATATTTCGGGCCTTTTCGCTTTTTCGCCCTCGCACTTCGTGAATACTCTTCGTAAATGCATACTAATGACACTGTTTTGCCGAAATGCCAAAATGTCGCTTAACTTCTTTCCACGTTATATCGCCAAATGGCACAAAATATACAACTTAGTTGGATAAAAAGATCCTATTGCACAAAAAAAAGTAGTAGTTTGGAGACAAAGCGCAGGATTCCAAGGATTGAAGTGGACTAAGATTTAGGTTGACATAAAAATTGTCTTTGTTTGCTGTAGAGGCAGTGTCAATCATGACATTTGTCTGAAATCAAAATGCGTGCGTTATAACGGCACCGTCTATTTTTGGCTGCTTTACTTCGTTGCATTTCCTTAGTTCATGTTTGTAAGATGCAAAAATTAATTGTTCGTTTGTCATAACTTATGAGACATTTGTTGGCTCCGAGGAGAAAAATTACGGAGCTTCGTCGATATTTCGGGCATTTTCGGTCTTAGCCGTTGCACTTCGTGAATACTCCTCGTAAAAGCATATTGATGATAATGTCTCGCCGAAATGGCAAATTGTGGCTTCGCTTATTTCCACGTTATATCGCCAAATGGTACAAAATATAAACCTTGGTTGGATAAAAAGATCCTATAGTACAAACCAAAAGTAATAGTTTGGAGATAAAGCGCAGGATTGCAAGGATTGAAATGGATTACAGTTTAGCTGGAAATCAAAGTTGCCTTTGTTTGCTGGAGAGGCAGTGTCAATCGTGACATTTATCTGAAACCAAAATGCGTGCGTTACAACTGCTCAAAGTATTTTTAGCTGCTTTACTTCGTTGAATTTGCGTAGTTAATGTTTGTAAGATGCAAAAATTAATTGTTCGCTTGTCATAACTTATAAGACATTTGTTGGCTCCGAGGAGAAAAATTACGGAGCTTCGTCGATATTTCGGGCATTTTCGGTCTTAGCCGGTGCACTTCGTGAATACTCCTCGTAAAAGCATATTGACAATAATGTCTCGCCGAAATGGCAAATTGTGGCTTCGCTTATTTCCACTTTATACCGCCAAATGGTACAAAATATCAAACTTGGTTGGATAAAAGGATCCTATACTACAAACCAAAAGTAGTAGTTTGGAGATAAAGCACAGGATTGTAAGGATTGAAGTGGATTACAGTTTAGCTTGATATCAAAGTTGCCTTTGTTTGCAGGAGAGGCATTGTCAATCGTGACATTTATCTGAAACCAAAATGCGTGCGTTATAACGGCTCGGCCTATTTTGAGCTGCTTTACTTCGTTCCATTTGCTTAGTAAATGTTTGTAAGATAAAAAAATAAATTGCTTGTTTGTCATTAGTTGGCTCCTAGGAGAAACATTACGGATCCTCTTCGTAAATATTTCGGGCCTTTTCGCTTTTTCGCCCTCGCACTTCGTGAATACTCTTCGTAAATGCATACTAATCACACTGTTTTGCCGAAATGACAAAATGTCGCTTACCTTATTTATCCACGTTATATCGCCAAAGGGCACAAAATATACAAGTTGGTTGGATAAAGATATCCTATAGTACAAAATAAAAGTAGTACTTTGGAGACAAAGCGCAGGATTGCAAGGATTGAAGTGGATTAAGATTTAGCTTGATATAAAAGTTGAATTAGTTTGCTGTAGAGGCAGTGTCAATCGTGACATTTATCTGAAATAATGACGTTTCTAGAAAACTCGAGCCTTCAGTTGTTTAGAACAGCAACACTTACCATGGTACTCCCAAATATGGAGTCACGAAATCCTATGGATCGGTTATATGCAGAAAATCACTCAAAAACGTAAAAAGTCACTGACGACAATAACTTAAGGGAGTTGCACTAGCATTCATTTAGCCCATGTTTTTTTAATTGCTCTGATCGGTTAGATTTAAAAGCTATGGTACGTAAAATATCAATTTTGTTATCAAGGCGCAAAAGAAAACTGTCGAAGTCTAGGATGCCGCCGCCTACGCTTGTTGCAAAAACATGATATTTGGCGACAATCAAACAGTAGTTAAGAACTTTCCAATTGTTTGACTCTTTGTGCCAACCGTATAAAAAGGTATTTTCAGATAAGGTCAGTTTTTCATTAAATTAGAAAAAAAGTCCAAAACAACGAGGATACACTGCAAGTAATTAACATGTGTCTTAGAGATTGATTTTCAAGGTTACATAAAGGACGGACTTGCCAGACTTAGAAATCGCACTGTTTTGCCGATTTGGCGACGATTTGAGGCCAGGACGCCGATTTCGAGATCTGGTGTGCTCAAAAGTGAGATTTTGCTAAAACTTGCTCCGCACGGCCCCAAACCTGCGTTTCGTACACTTTTCATAGAAATCGCACTGCTTTCCTGATTTGGCGATGATTTGAGGCCAGTACGACGATTTTGAGATTTGGTGTGTGCTCAAAAGTGAGATTTTGCCAAAACGTGCTCCGCACGGCCCCAAACGTGCGTTTTGTGCACTTTTCATAGAAATCGCACAATATCTGTCTCCATTTAGAATTTAGGTTTCAAAATATGATGCCATCCAAGAATCAGGACCGCCATTTTAGAATTTTTCTCAAAGAAAACAATTATAAAAAATGGACAATTTATCCAAATCATCTGAAACTTGGTACAGAACATCCTAATAATCTGTAAATGTACACATCAAAGCACAAGTCCATATCTTTCTCCATTCAGCATTTAGGTTTCAAAAAATATGTTTTTTCCTAGCCATTTTCATTCATGTCATAATGACGTCACAATGAGACATCGACACTGTCAATCTACTAACCTTATGATTTTGTACTATCTGCTAAATTTGAAGTCTAAAGCGGTAATACTTTAGGAGTTATGATGGGGTATGTTTTAAGACATATCAGTGTCCGTACATGAAGCTGGTCATCACAGCAGGGACAAGCCATGGAGCGGTGAGTACACGCTCTTTTGCGCTCCGCATTTGTACTCTATTTAGACCTTTTCAAGACTATGCACGACCAAACCAACTATCAGAACTATGACATAAGGTCCTAGTGCTACTCTAGGAAACTGTTTTCCCAACCGAAAGTGTTTGCTTTTGCATAGTCAGCAGTTTATCTTTAGATATTTAATCCTTGCCTCAAGAAATCACTTTATGGCTTTTAGAGACAAAGGACGAGGGTTTATCTATACTTTTATGATAGATGTAGTTGATACACCAGGAAAGGAACACTTTGGTGTAAGTTTTGCGTGAATTCATCATTGTGCTTAGGAGTAATTAAAAACTGAATAATTAATTAGCTGCAAATTTCAACCGTTAATAACATCGTCAGATCTTGTGTTTATGGTAGTGTTTATATCAATCGAGTTAGATCCCAAAGTGATCTAACCGTGTTGCTAAAGTCAAGGAAACAGCTTCTAAAACATGCGAGTTATTAACAGTTGAATTTTGTCCAACATGGCGGATCCAAAAGTGCGTCAAACATGCAAACGAGGCTATACTTTGAACGTTAATATCTCTGACGGGATTTTATCACACTTCCTCAAATTCGCAGGATATATACAACGTCTTTAATACTATTTGCCAATACACTCGGCGTTATTATCGGCTCAACGGTTTGTTTCTAGCCTTGTTTCAAGTTTTTCAAACATGGAAACGAGGCTACAATTTGATCGTTAATATCTCTGAGGGGATTACATCAAACAAATTCAAATTTGCAGGATATATAGCATGACTTTTATACTATCTGCGAATATACTCGGTTTTAATATCGGCTCAATCTTATGCTTCTAGTTCAAATCCTCGAACACATGCGAAAACACCTCAACAGAAGCTAATATAATATAATATAATTTAATATAATATAATAAAATATATTATCATGCTTATAATGGTGACCAAGCAGCGAGGGATGTCTTGAAGGAGAAAAGACAGAGTACCGTACAACAAGGACAAAGACATTAACTGGAACACGTTTCGCTCCGATTATCGCCACTGTGCAGTTCTTTACCAAGCAGTGGATGCTTTGGGCCTTGAAATGCTACAAAGGGGCGCCAAACGGGCCTTGGGGTGCATGTCCTGGATCTCTCAGCAAACGAGAGATTGATGACCTAGCCTCGAAGGTGCTACAAAGGTGCGCCAAACGGGCCTTGGGATGCATGTCGATGATCTCTCAGCAATGAGAGATTGATGACCAAGCCTCACGAGCCCTTGACACTGAGACATTATATGGAATGTACAAGTTAACGCTAGACTGTGCGCCAGAAACGTTTCACTTAAACGAAGATCAAACAGTTGGCGATGCAGATAAGGACATTGAGAGAGACGAGGAAGAGAAGAAGTCCAGGAAAACAAAAGCCACGCCAACAGACAGTGAGAGCGACTACCAACCTGTAAAGAAGGCAAAGAAGAAAACAGCAAGTGCCCTTACAACAGACAGCGAGAGCGATTTCCAAGCGCCCGTAAAGAAAACGAAAAAGAAAACAGCAAGTTCCCTGAAGAGCGATGACGAAGCGACCGTAAAGAAAACGAAAAAGAAAGCAGCAAGCCCCCTGAAGAGCGACAGCGAGCAGAAACGGGCCTTGGAGTGCATGTCGATGTTCTCTCATCAATGAGAGATTGATGACCAAGCCTCAAGAGCACTTGACACTGGGACATTATATGGAATGCACAAGTTAACGCTAGACTGTTCGCCAGAAACGTTTCACTTAAACGAAGATCAAACAGGTGGCGATGCAGATAAGGACATTGAGAAAGACGAGGAAGAGAAGAAGTCCAGCAAAAGAAAAGCGATACCAACAGACAGTGAGAGCGACTACGAACCTGTAAAGAAGGCAAAAAAGAAATCAGCAAGTGCCCTTACAACAGACAGCGAGAGCGATTTCTTAGCGCCCGTAAAGAAAACGAAAAAGAAAACAGCAAGTCCCCTGAAGAGCAATGACGAAGCGCCCGTAAAGAAAACGAAAAAGAAAGCAGCAAGTCCACTAAAGAGCGACAGCGAGCAGAAGAAAAGAAGCCATCATAAGGAGAGGATGTGCAGGATAACAGGCTGCTTCTTTTACGGCTACAACCTTCAACGTGATATACAAATGCTCGTCAGGAAGGGCGGCATAGAAGAGGAAGACATTCCCCGTTTGACGTCGATGATTTGAGGCCAGTACGACGATTTTGAGATCTGGTGCGCTCTAAGTGAGATTTTGCCAAAACTTGCTCCTCACGGCCCCAAACGTGCGTTTTGTGCACGTTTCATAGAAATGCAGTTTTCGCTTTTTGGCGATGATTTGAGGCCAATACCACGATTTTGAGATCCGGTGTGTTCAAAAGTGACATTTTGCCAAAACGTGCGTTTTGTGCACTTTTCATAGCAATGCACTGTTTTCGCTTTTTGGCAATGATTTGAGTCCAGCAGGATGACTTTGAGATCTGGTGAGCTAAAAAGTGAGATTTTCAAAAAACTTGCTCCGCGCGGCCCGAAACGTACGTTTCGTGCATTTTTCATACAAATGCACTTTTTTCGGTTTTTGGCGATGATTTGAGGTCAGTACGACGATTTTGAGATCTGGTGTGTTCAAAAGTGAGATTTTGCCAAAACTTGCTCCGCACGGCCTGAAACGCACGTTTTGTGCATTTTTCATAGAAATACACTGTTTTCGCTTTTTGGCGATGATTTGAGGTCAGTACGACGATTTTGAGATCTGGTGTGCTAAAAAGTGAGATTTTGCCAAAACTTGCTCCGCACGGCCCGAAACGTGCGTTTTGTGCATTTTTCATAGAAATGCACTGTTTTCGCTTTTTGGCAATGATTAGAGGTCAGTACGACGATTTTGAGATCTGGTGTGCTAAAAAGTGAGATTTTGCCAAAACTTGCTCCGCACGGCCCCAAACGTGCGTTTTGTGCACTTTTCATAGAAATGCACTGTTTTCGGTTTTTGGCGATGATTTGAGGTCAGTACGACGATTTTGAGATCTGCTGTGCTCAAAAGTAAGATTTTGCCAAAACGTGCTCCACACGGCCCAAAAAGTTCGTTTTGTGCACTTTTCATAGAAATGCACTGTTTCCGCTTTTTTGCGATGATTTGAGGTCAGTACCACGATTTTGAGATCTGGTGTGCTAAAAAGTGAGATTTTGCCAAAACTTGCTCCGCACGGCCCCAAACGTGCGTTTTGTGCACTTTTCATAGAAATGCACTGTGTTCGCTTTTTGGCGATGATTTGAGGCCAGTACCACATTTTTGTGATCCGGTGTGTTCAAAAGTGAGATTTTGCCAAACCTTGCTCCGCACGGCCCCAAACGTGCGTTTTGTGCACTTTTCATAGAAATGCACTGTTACCGCTTTTTTGCGATGATTTGAGGTCAGTACGACGATTTTGAGATCTGGTGTGCTAAAAAGTGAGATTTTGCCAAAACTTGCTCCGCACGGCCCGAAACGTATGTTTTGTGCACTTTTCATAGAAATGCACTGTGTTCGCTTTTTGGCGATGATTTCAGGTCAGTACGACAATTTTGAGATCTGGTGTGTTCAAAAGTGAGATTTTGCCAAAACTTGCTCCACACGGCCCCAAACGTGCGTTTTGTGCACTTTACATAGAAATGCACTGTGTTCGCTTTTTGGCGATGATTTGAGGCCAGTACCACGTTTTTGTGATCCGGTGTGCTCAAAAGTGAGATTTTGCCAAAACGTGCTCCGCACGGCCCAAAAAGTTCGTTTTGTGCATTTTTCATAGAAAAGCGCTGTTTTCGGTTTTTGGCGATGATTTGAGGTCAGTACGACGATTTTGAGATCTGGTGTGCTAAAAAGTGAGATTTTGCTAAAACTTGCTCCGCACGGCCCGAAACGTACGTTTTGTGCATTTTTCATAGAAATGCACTGTTTTCGCTTTTTGGCAATGATTTGAGGTCAGTACGACGATTTTGAGATCTGCTGTGCTCAAAAGTGAGATTTTGCCAAAACGTGCTCCACACGGCCCGAAAAGTTCGTTTTGTGCACTTTTCATAGAAATGCACTGTTTTCGCTTTTTGGCAATGATTTGAGGTCAGTACGACGATTTTGAGATCTGGTGTGCTAAAAAGTGAGATTTTGCCAAAACTTGCTCCGCACGGCCCGAAACGTACGTTTTGTGCATTTTTCATAGAAATGGATTGTTTTCGCTTTTTGGCAATGATTCGAGGTCAGTACGACGATTTTGAGATCTGGTGAGATAAAAAGTGAGATTTTGCCAAAAGTTGCTCCGCACGGCCCCAAACGTGCGTTTTGTGCACTTTTCATAGAAATGCACTGTGTTCGCTTTTTGGCGATGATTTGAGGTCAGTACGACGATTTTGAGATCTGGTGTGCTAAAAAGTGAGATTTTGCCAAAACTTGCACCGCACGGCCCCAAACGTGCGTTTTGTGCACTTTTCATAGAAATGCACTGTTACCGCTTTTTTGCGATGATTTGAGGTCAGTACGACGATTTTGAGATCTGGTGTGCTAAAAAGTGAGATTTTGCCAAAACTTGCACCGCACGGCCCCAAACGTACGTTTTGTGCATTTTTCATAGAAATGCACTGTTTTCGCTTTTTGGCAATGATTTGAGGTCAGTAGGACGATTTTGAGATCTGGTGTGCTAAAAGGTGAGATTTTGCCAAAAGTTGCTCCGCACGGCCCTAAACGTGCGTTTTGTGCACTTTTCATAGAAATGCACTGTGTTCGCTTTTTGGCGATGATTTGAGGCCAGTACCACATTTTTGTGATCCGGTGTGTTCAAAAGTGAGATTTTGCCAAACCTTGCTCCGCACGGCCCCAAACGTGCGTTTTGTGCACTTTTCATAGAAATGCACTGTTACCGCTTTTTTGCGATGATTTGAGGTCAGTACGACGATTTTGAGATCTGCTGTGCTCAAAAGTGAGATTTTGCCAAAACGTGCTCCACACGGCCCGAAAAGTTCGTTTTGTGCACTTTTCATAGAAATGCACTGTTTCCGCATTTTTACGATGATTTGAGGTCAGTACCACGATTTTGAGATCTGGTGTGCTAAAAAGTGAGATTTTCCCAAAACTTGCTCTGCACGGCCCGAAACGTACGTTTTGTGCATTTTTCATAGAAATGCACTGTTTTCGCTTTTTGGCAATGATTTGAGGTCAGTAGGACGATTTTGAGATCTGGTGTGCTAAAAAGTGAGATTTTGCCAAAACTTGCTCCGCACGGCCCGAAACGTACGTTTTGTGCATTTTTCATAGAAATGCACTGTTTTCGCTTTTTGGCAATGATTTGAGGTCAGTAGGACGATTTTGAGATCTGGTGTGCTAAAAGGTGAGATTTTGCCAAAACTTGCACCGCACGGCCCCAAACGTGCGTTTTGTGCACTTTTCATAGACATGCACTGTTACCGCTTTTTTGCGATGATTTGAGGTCAGTACGACGATTTTGAGATCTGGTGTGCTGAAAAGTGAGATTTTGCCAAAACTTGCTCCGCACGGCCCCAAACGTACGTTTTGTGCATTTTTCATAGAAATGCACTATTTTCGCTTTTTGGCAATGATTCGAGGTCAGTACGACGATTTTGAGATCTGGTGTGCTAAAAAGTGAGATTTTGCTAAAACTTGCTCCGCACGGCCCGAAACGTACGTTTTGGGCATTTTTCATAGAAATGCACTGTTTTCGCTTTTTGGCAATGATTTGAGGTCAGTAGGACGATTTTGAGATCTGGTGTGCTAAAAGGTGAGATTTTGCCAAAACTTGCACCGCACGGCCCCAAACATGCGTTTTGTGCACTTTTCATAGACATGCACTGTTACCGCTTTTTTGCGATGATTTGAGGTCAGTACGACGATTTTGAGATCTGGTGTGCTGAAAAGTGAGATTTTGCCAAAACTTGCTCCGCACGGCCCCAAACGTACGTTTTGTGCATTTTTCATAGAAATGCACTATTTTCGCTTTTTGGCAATGATTCGAGGTCAGTACGACGATTTTGAGATCTGGTGTGCTAAAAAGTGAGATTTTGCTAAAACTTGCTCCGCACGGCCCGAAACGTACGTTTTGGGCATTTTTCATAGAAATGCACTGTTTTCGCTTTTTGGCAATGATTTGAGGTCAGTAGGACGATTTTGAGATCTGGTGTGCTAAAAAGTGAGATTTTGCCAAAACTTGCACCGCACGGCCCCAAACGTGCGTTTTGTGCACTTTTCATAGAAATGCACTGTTTTCGGTTTTTGGGGATGATTTGAGGTCAGTACGACGATTTTGAGATCTGGTGTGCTGAAAAGTGACGTTTTGCCAAAACTTGCTCCGAACGGCCCGAAACGTATGTTTTGTGCACTTTTCATAGAAATGCACTGTTTTCGCTTTTTGGCAATGATTTGAAGTCAGTACGACGATTTTGATATCTGGTGTGCTGAAAAGTGAGATTTTGCCAAAACTTGCTTCGCTCGGCCCCAAACGTGCGTTTTGTGCACTTTTCATAGAATGCACTGTGTTCGCTTTTTGGCGATGATTTGAGGCCAGTACCACGTTTTTGTGATCCGGTGTGTTCAAAGGTGAGATTTTGACAAATCTTGCTCCGCACGGCCTGAAACGTACGTTTTGTGCATTTTTCATAGAAAAGCGCTGTTTTCGGTTTTTGGCGATGATTTGAGGCCAGTATCACTTTTTTGTGATCGGGTGTGTTCAAAAGTGAGATTTTGCCAAAACTTGCTCCGCACGGCCCCAAACGTGCGTTTTGTGCACTTTTCATAGAAATGCACTGTTTCCGCTTTTTTGCGATGATTTGAGGTCAGTACAACAATTTGAGATCTGGTGTGCTGAAAAGTGAGATTTTGCCAAAACTTGCTCCGCACGGCCCCAAACGTACATTTTGTGCATTTTCCATAGAAAAGCGCTGTTTTCGGTTTTTTTGCGATGATTTGAGGTCAGTACGACAATTTGAGATGTGGTGTGCTGAAAAGTGAGATTTTGCCAAAACTTGCTCCGCACGGCCCCAAACGTACGTTTTGTGCATTTTCCATAGAAAAGCGCTGTTTTTTTATTTTTGGCGATGGTTTGAGGCGAGTATGAAGATTTTGAGATCCAGTGTTTTCAAAAGTGAGATTTTGCAAAAACTTGCTCCGCACGGTCCGAAACGTACGTTTTGTGCATTTTTCATAGAAATGCACTGTTTTCGGTTTTTGGCAATGATTTGAGGTCAGTAGGACGATTTTGAGATCTGGTGTGCTAAAAAGTGAGATTTTGCCAAAACTTGCACCGCACGGCCCCAAACGTGCGTTTTGTGCACTTTTCATAGAAATGCACTGTTTTCGGTTTTTGGGGATGATTTGAGGTCAGTACGACGATTTTGAGATCTGGTGTGCTGAAAAGTGACGTTTTGCCAAAACTTGCTCCGAACGGCCCGAAACGTATGTTTTGTGCACTTTTCATAGAAATGCACTGTTTTCGCTTTTTGGCAATGATTTGAAGTCAGTACGACGATTTTGATATCTGGTGTGCTGAAAAGTGAGATTTTGCCAAAACTTGCTTCGCTCGGCCCCAAACGTGCGTTTTGTGCACTTTTCATAGAAATGCACTGTGTTCGCTTTTTGGCGATGATTTGAGGCCAGTACCACGTTTTTGTGATCCGGTGTGTTCAAAAGTGAGATTTTGCCAAAACTTGCTCCGCACGGTCCCAAACGTGCGTTTTGTGCACTTTTCATAGAAATGCACTGTGTTCGCTTTTTGGCGATGATTTGAGGCCTGTGCCACGTTTTTGTGATCCGGTGTGTTCAAAGGTGAGATTTTGACAAAACTTGCTCCGCACGGCCTGAAACGTACGTTTTGTGCATTTTTCATAGAAAAGCGCTGTTTTCGGTTTTTGGCGATGATTTGAGGCCAGTATCACTTTTTTGTGATCGGGTGTGTTCAAAAGTGAGATTTTGCCAAAACTTGCTCCGCACGGCCCCAAACGTGCGTTTTGTGCACTTTTCATAGAAATGCACTGTTTCCGCTTTTTTGCGATGATTTGAGGTCAGTACAACAATTTGAGATCTGGTGTGCTGAAAAGTGAGATTTTGCCAAAACTTGCTCCGCACGGCCCCAAACGTACATTTTGTGCATTTTCCATAGAAAAGCGCTGTTTTCGGTTTTTTTGCGATGATTTGAGGTCAGTACGACAATTTGAGATGTGGTGTGCTGAAAAGTGAGATTTTGCCAAAACTTGCTCCGCACGGCCCCAAACGTACGTTTTGTGCATTTTCCATAGAAAAGCGCTGTTTTTTTATTTTTGGCGATGGTTTGAGGCGAGTATGAAGATTTTGAGATCCAGTGTTTTCAAAAGTGAGATTTTGCAAAAACTTGCTCCGCACGGTCCGAAACGTACGTTTTGTGCATTTTTCATAGAAATGCACTGTTTTCGGTTTTTGGCGATGATTTGAGGTGCGTAGACCGGATGTCTTCTCCTGCATGTGTTTGTGGATGTGCGACATGAGTGCTAAATCGTCAGCAAAGTCCAGGTCTTCGAGTTGTGTCAAGAGGGTCCATCTGATGCCTCGCGCTTGGTCTGCTGTTGTCTGTCTCATCACCCAGTCGATTGTCAAGTTGAAAAGCATCGCAGACATACAACAGCCTTGTATAACACCGGTCTTCACGCTGAAGCTGATCTCGCTGCTTCTTACCCTGCATGAGAAGTTGCTTTAGAAGCTTTTGATGACAAGAACAATCGCCTGCGGTATTCCATATGCCCTGAGAATTCGCCATAGACTCTCTCGATGGATGCTATCAAAGGCTTTTTCAAAGTCTACAAAGTTGATGTACAGCTGTCTCTGCAATTCTGTGCACTGTTCGATGATGTTTCGCAGAGTGAATATTTGATCTGTGTACCCTCTTCCTGGTCGAAAACCAGCCTGCTCCTTTCGGAGTTGCTGCTCCAACGCGTCTGAAATTCGCTTGATGATGATTTTTGCGAGGATCTTGCTTGGAACAGACAGGAGGGTGATTCCTCTCCAGTTGTTACAGTTGCTCAGGGCTCCCTTTTTCGGGATCTTTACTGTGACGCCTTCCGTCCAATCTTCTGGTAGTTGCTTCTCGTCCCAGATGGCTGTAAAGAGTGGCTGAAGAACTTGCGCTGCAAGCTCTGGGTCTGCCTTGAAGAGTTCTGCTTTGAGGCTGTCTTGACCAGGGGCCTTTCCGTTTTTGAGGGATCTGATGGCTGCCACAATTTCTTCTTTCTCAGGTGGCGCTGTATTTACATCCAGGTCTTTGGCCGGGTCCTGTACATCCGCTGTAACTGTTGGTGGTGGTCTGTTTAGAACTTCGCTGAAATGTTCTGCCCATCTCGCCTCTTGTTCCGCATCTGTTGTTAGTAGCCGTCCCTGTTTATCGGCGATGGGTGCGTCTGTAGATCCCCGGTACTTGCCGCTGACGAGCTTAGTGATTTTGTACACTCGTCCTTGTTCTCCTCTGGCAGCGGCCTCTTCTGCTTCCCTTGCAAGGCCTTCCATGTAGGCCCGCTTGTTGGCCCTAGTCATTCTTTTCACTGTTTGATCAGCTTCCCTTCTTGTACCTCTCTTTGAGCCTCTCTGACTTGGTCTCCAACACTCTCTTCTAAAGGGCTCTCCTGTTCTCAATGGCTTTCCAGGTATCCATTGTTATCCACTCTTTCCTCCTCTTTCGTCCTCTTCCTAAGCAAGCTTCACTGGTCTGTGTATAGGCTGATCTTATTTGCTTCCACGCGGTGTCGATTCCAACCGACTCTGTCTGGGTGTAGTTTTCAGCATCTGCCAAAACTTGGAACTTGTTCTTCAGCTTAAGGATGAAGGCATTCTTTATTTTAGGGTCGCGCAGCTTCTCCACGTCAAACTGCTGTTGTCTTGGTTTCTCAGGTCCATTCTTTCTTTTTTTTTTTTTTTTTTGTAGATGCATGTTTATTTACATTTACTCCTTATAGATACAAACAGTACAAACTAACTTACACTACAACAACTAACAAAACAAAAGTTAGTTATTGACAGTACAGACTTACGTTACTTTGTAAAACTAATAATACTAGCAATACAACGCTAACAGTACAAATAATAGAAACAATACTTAGACAACCTTGTAAAACTAATAATACTAGCAATACGACACTAACAGTTCGAAATATTTGTCCTGCTTTATAACATATAGAAAGAAAAATGAATGACAAAGCAAAGGGAACTAAATGTTTTGTAAAAAGTCCCATTTTTTAATATATTTATCTTGTTCATCTGATTTGATTGCAATGTATTTTTCTAACATTAATTTGTCACGAACTAAAGATATAAATTCGCTAAACTGAAATTTATCTTTGGCACCGGCTTTGACGTATAAATAGTATTTTCCTATAATGATAAGATGATTTAGGGCTAAACAGTAGCGAGAAGAGCAAAATATACCGTATAAAACATCCAAGTTCGAAAGATGGACCTTTTTTCGACTGTGGGCACTATACCAGTCTTGGAATTCGACCCAGAAAGAGCTAGCTTGCGTGCATTCTATGAACAAGTGCCAGATAGTGTGGATCTCAGAAGGGCAAAAAGGACAATTTGGAGAGTCGACCTTCTTCATTTTATGTAATAAGCTATTCGTAGGTAGAATGCGATGAATGATCTTGTACTGGAACATCATCATTTTAGTTTCTTTTGTAACATTAAAGGGTAAAAGGTAAACCTTACTCAGATTATTCTTTTCTAATCCATGTTCTATAAGTTTCTTTTCTGCCGTGGAGGAGGTAACTTTTCCAAAGATAGTAGTTTTTCATAGAGAGCTTTGCATGTCAACGAGTCACTAATTGAAACAAGGGGTACAATGTGTGGTAGGTCGTTTGACTTTAATAGTTTTTTCCAGGAATGAGGGATAGTTTCACTTTCAGAGTTGCAGTGACAAGGTGGTGATCACTGCCAACATCTGCTCCTCTTTTCACTCTAACGTCTTGCAGCGATCTTCTCCACACCCCATTAATCATCAGGTGGTCGATCTGATTCTTGTCTCTGCCGTTAGGTGAACACCAGGTAAGTTTATGATGTCTGGGTGTGCAAAGAGAGTCCCGCCAATGACAAGATCGTATGTCCAGCAGCATTCAAGCAGTCTCTCTCCATTGTTGTTCATACTTCCACACCCTTTCTTACCCATGGCTCTCTCGTAGTTGGTGTTATCATTTCCAACTTTAGCATTCAAGTCTCCCATCACTATCTTCATTTCATGTCTTGGTATGTTCTCTAAAACTTGCTCCGCGCGGCCGAAACGTACGTTTTGTGCATTTTTCATATAAATGCACTGTTTTCTTTTTTGGCGATGATTTGAGGCTAGTACCACGATTTTGACATCCGGTGTGCTCAAAAGTGAGGTTTTGCCAAAACTTCCTCCGCACTGTTTTTGCTTTTTGGCGATGGGTTGAGGCGAGTATGAAGATTTTGAGATCCAGTGCGTTCAAAAGTGAGATTTTGCAAAAACTTGCTCCACACGGCCCGAAACGTACGTTTTGTGCATTTTTCATAGGAATTCACTGTTTTCGGTTTTTGGCGATGATTTAAGGTCAGTACGACGATTTTGAGATCTGCTGTGCTCAAAAGTGAGATTTTGCCAAAACGTGCTCCGCACGGCCCAAAACGTGCATTTTGTCCACTTTTCATAGAAATGCACTGTTTTCTCTTTTTGGCGAAGATTTGAGGTCAGTACGACGATTTTGAGATCTGGTGTGCTCAAAAGTGAGGTTTTGCCAAAACTTGCTCCGCACGGCCCCAAACGTGCGTTTTGTGCATTTTTCATAGAAATGCACTGTTTTTGGTTTCTAGCGATGATTTGAGGTCAGTACGACGATTTTGAGATAAGAAAGGTGGCGTTGTGGCACCTAGAAAAATGGTTATAGACAATATTGAATGTTTACAAAATAAAGTGGACCTTGTCGACGTTTGGAGAGTTAAAAATCCACAATCTAGAAGTTACACTTGGAGCCAAAAATCTCCACCGATTTTCTGTCGTTTAGATTACTGGCTTGATATCAAACAACTTACAGGATTTTGTAAATACAACAGGAAGCGAGAATTTATCAGACAAAAGGTGTATCGGGGATTGGATTAAGTATAATATTCGGAACCATGCTATTTTGTTCTCGAAAAAGAAAGCCAAAGAACTATCTGCAATGGAAAAAAACTTACAAGTATACGAGGAAGCAACTAAAAAATTGAACAGGACCCTTCCGACTCTAACCTAAATACTCTAAATGAAGCAAAAGAAACTCTAGAAAGTTATTAGAGGAAAAAACAAGGGTGTAATTATTCGC